>CAJQUW010006766.1:0-168996 GCA_907163375.1 Prostheceraeus crozeri
ATGATGACATGGAAAATCCCTAAATACATTTGTGGTTTGAAGCAAAAATTATATCAGTGTAATATGACCGTTTAGCTGATTAAGAAAGCCTTAATATGTCCGAGCTTATCACGTATCATCAGGTTTCATCCCTGAACTAGTGAATCTAGCGTGCTGAAATTCGACACAAATACCATGCTTTCTTCAACGTGTCTACTGAGTTAAATATTTTTTTACCTAAATTTTAGGATTTTATATGATATTTCAATATTAACTGCTCATGTAAAATCATGCCGGACTTTCCAAAGCATTGCGATTGTCTCACTTTACGCTTCTTACACAATTGTATGAGCCCGGAGCATTCTTTGACTCATCACTTCCTCACTGGTCATTTCCGCATGCCACTTCATTCATTTTATGCTTGTCGGCTTTTTAACTCAAGATTGTAAATACCCGTTTAGGTAGCAGTCTAGTTAGCAGTCGATTTTTCAGCCAATAGTTATGTCGCCGATTCAGGAAAACACAATTTACATATGAAATAATAGATATCTCTCGCGAAATTCAAATCCATTTTTTACCTTGATATTCAACTTTAAAGCAGTCATGTAGTTTATTGCTACATGCAGTGCATCTGCTCATGTGAGTACTCAATGCCGAGCTACCTTTCATGTTCTATTCAATGTAGGTACTTTTTGAAACAAAAAGTCGATTTCACCAACGAATAAACGAGCGCATAAAAGGTAGCTCGGCAGTGAGTACTCTGTTAGTGAGAAAAATTAGTGAAAAATATCTACATTGAAGAGAACATTAAGATATACTTAATTACAGGATATATACTTTAATTACAGTATAATACATGTATTACACATCACATGTATGAGAGTTGAATATCATAAATTGTTGTTGTTTGATTGTTAAGAATATGTAGATGTAATTGTAGTATGACGTAGTTGACCAGTGAATAGGTCCATAAACAATATATCAGATTAAGTTACAACTTGCCTAGTGTTACACCACAAAAATTAGTCAAAAAATTGCTCGCGATATACAGACTTTTTTCGATTTTACGTGCCGAGTTTACGTGGGTTACTGTCACAGTACTGCAGCTATCTTTGATGCTTACTATTGAAGTCGTTTGACTCATTTCAACATGTGAATTAGTGCACATTCATCGTCATTTGATTTATCATAACAAGCAATATTTCATGGCTATTAATACATCTCCCAAATGAGATAATAGCTTCACACTCCCTCTCCCTTACCCAGTACATCCTCTAAGAATCAATCTTTACAAGTGCTGTTTAAATTATCAACTCTCTGATAATGACCACAAATTACATGTCTACATGTACGAGTCTCGTATATCTAGGCAATTCAACGTCTGCGGGTTGCTTCAGTGAAAATTTTAAATTTATTTAATTTTGATAGAACTCATCACACGCCAGGCATAATACCCTAATGACTTGGAGCAAGCTTCAATTAGCCACTGCTTTTGCTGTTTATATTTATGTAAAATATTTTCTATTTTATGCTCATTTTTGGTGTTTTTTTCATGATGCGGCATCTGTACTCGGTACAATCCGAAAATTAATGATTTCCTCTTTCTGGTCCAATATTATGACAGTTAATAGGTAAGCAGAGTTAACAAAGCTGTCGTATTTCTCGTAGGATGATAACAAAATACATAGCGAGTAAACTTCACTTTAATGTTGCGACTGTGAACGAATGCGTTTTCACATAGCGAAATAGAATTCAATTAGTCGAATATTTTCCATATGATGCAAAAGGCGAACTTGATAATTACAATATGTATCGTGATCATTTTTAAGTGTGCGCATTGTACAAAGAGCAATCAACGTTTGAAATTCTGTTACGACCAGTTACACGACAGGCTAGCAAAATATTTGGAAGTCACGTAAAATTTTAATATCGCCATATACGGTAAGGCCTACCTTAAATGACCGTCAGCAAGAGTAGAAGGTTGAGTAGATTGATATTTACCATTTAAATTAAATGTCCGTCAATTTGACGCTTTAGAGGGTTTATTTCTTTATCATGATGCGTATCTGATATCAAAGTTTCAAAGTTTCTCAGCATAGACTTAATATGATAATGATAATGATAATTTATTTGCCGAAAGACATAACATTTAAAATACATGCACGACATCACGAGAAATCAAGACAAATAGAAGCCCGAAGATGGGCAGAACAAATCTGACAAAGGGTTGGTACGCTAAATCTGCCAGTAAGGTCAGGAAGAATTTGGTCACCAAATGTCATTCCGCTGAAAGTACGATCTTATATAACGCTTAAATTCAGTTACTGTTTGTACATTAACTTCAATAGCTGAGAGGTTGTTCCAATGTCGAATGACGTCGATGGTGAAAAAGTAAGCGCGATATGAATGATGTGATGTTGGGATAATCAGTCTTGTAGGATTGCCTCGAGAGGTTCGGTGGGAGATGGCGAAAAAATCTTTAGGAATTAGTATAGTCTTGTCATTCAAAACTTTGAAGAGAAAGATCAATTTGTATCTGACTCTCCGAGCATACAATGAGAGGAGGCCAAGGTTGAAAAGACGATTTCTATAATTAATGTCACGAAGATGTGGGAAGAAGTGTGTGAAACGTTTTTGAACTCACTCAATTTGTTGTAGGACTCCTTTTTGAAATGGACACCAAATAATGTTTCCGTATTCTAGAATACTGCGAACATAGGATTTATACGCGTTCAATAGCAAAACTAGTCCGGGAGCTAGCGTGAAGTTGTGCAGGGAACGAGGTAGTACATAAAACTTTCACATAGCATAGTACACCTCTAACCTACTGCAAAACTTCGCGTCTGCCGGATCAGATCATTTGCTTTTCAGAAATAGAGATGATAACAGACGCTTTTCGTTAAAGTATATCAACAATTTTCCTGAAATTTCTATGTTAAAATTTGCAGTTACACCAACGAAAAGTGTCTGTTTGTACACTTTACTTCATCCTCTTGTCACTGAATGATAACTTATTTGAAAGATCATGATCTGTAGATGATTTCTATAATAACCAGTTCAACAAAATACCAATTTGTGTAACATTTATGAGTAAAAATTCGAAAAAATGGAGTCAACACCTTAAATGTCACAATTTTTGCACTGGAAATACATAGGATTTTGTTATCATCTCTATTTCTGAAAAGCAAATGATCTGATCCGGCAGACGCAAAGTTTTGTAGTAGGTTAGAGGTGTACTATGCTGTGTGAAAGTTTTATGTAAAACCTCGTTCCCTGCACAACTTCACGCTAGCTCCCGGACTAAACAGTCTCACGCGAGATAAAGGTCTTCTTTATCATACCGAGCAACATATTAGCTTTGGATCCCATCTATCAAAGTCACTAACTTTCATTCTGAAGGGTGCATTTTATATACACATTGAAAAGTTTTGATCATCATGGAATCTTTTTTCGCCTCACACGTAACACATATGACCGAAAGTAAATATTTTTGCATTCACATTGAGATCCTTTTATTTGCATCAGGCGAAAAATAAGAATTCCTACTTGGATGGCCACTTAAATCAATAACTTTTCGCAGCACTGAAAATTCATAACGTTGAAAAGTTCAGTGATGATTGCTTCTACATATTTTCGCCTTAACGAGAAAAGAACAATTTATCTTATTACTTCTGCGGCCCAACAGATTGACATTTTGCAAATTAAAGAAAGGATAGTAGCAGTGTGAGAGTACAGACGGTATAGGTAAAGGCCTAAAAATTTGAGGTCATGTCCACTGAATAATAATTTTAAACACACTACTGACATTTCGTTTAGGTTTATCTTTCAGTAATAGTCAGTAAATTATGTCTTTTGAAAACAGAATGCAGTTAGAATAATTAAGCATTGAGTCGCATCCTCAATTGAAAATGGGATTCGAATTTGAATCTCATACACTCTTTTTCAAATAGGCCTACACAGCCTATCATGCCGATTTTGAGTATACTTCACGGGACTACAAGCAAAATAAAGCGACGATGGTGTGATATTTGAGACACTGTCTCGTTCCCCGAGTCAAGGATGAAGCTCAAAATGAAGTCAAATTTTGTGTGACGTCGGTAAGATAATGATATCAAGCAAGTCTGTAGCAGAAATAGAAAGTGGTAGCGGTTTGGCAGTTATTGATAGCACCAATGAATTCGTGCTTCACTCAGTTTTTTAACCGAAACCTCTCATTTTAGGACATATAGGAAAGTAATTTAAAATGTTTTTATATACAGACTTCGACGTAGACATGACAAAACTTCGCTTAGTAGTGCACTCTAGTACCTGGTAATAGTACAGTGATTAAAAGAGTTATCTTGATGTTTTGTTGCTGCCACAGAATTAGATTGTTTAAGTGCATCACTTTGCTGGAAGTGCAAACTGATGCAAAACGATGGCACATGCAGGAACTTATTAAGTGGGCAAAAAGAAATTTTCACTGCCTTACAGAGATAGGAAAAAGAGATAGGAATGTCCACTCAAAAAAAGTACCTGTATACAGTGAAAATTTTTATATCAAAAGATTCAGTTTGATCCATGCGCCGCTTGCGGATTGCTGTGAATTCCTTCAAAATGCTCCGATCGCCACGAATCCTTCAGATTAGAAGAAAAGTTTTCTCAATTATGTTAGGCCCGCCGATCATTGTTAAAAAAGTTAGCGGGCGCACGAAAAAAACGTTCACAAACTTCTCTGTAGAACTTGACATCGACTGTGTCTCTTTGCTGTGTGATGCGGTTGATAAGAATCACTGAAACTTCACAGAATTTGGCGTTTTTATGTTGAACTGGTTGCTCACTGTTCGATTGATATGGTATTGTGTCAACAGATTCTGCCACTTCATTATCACCACATGTACCAATGCTTCATTTCTACAGTCAAACAGAAGAAGAGTCGACCGCTCTACTTTTGTGGTTGTTGCTGAACGCGCTGAAGTGATCGAATTTAGAATCTCATAAACGACCAAGGGGAGATTCAAGAATGTTGCTATCATTTGTCGCATAGAGTAGGGATGTACACTGTATAGGTAGAGTGTCCACTCAAAAAAGTACCTGTATACAGTGAAAATTTTTATATCAAAAGATTCGGTTTTTTCGGAGATAGCGTTCTTGCTGTCCAAAAAATTATTTGAGCAGTTTTTAAAAAGGTAAATTTTTGCCAATTTAAATACTACCGACATGAAGCCCCCTTATAAGTAATATGAAACAAGTTGGATATCAAAAGGAATGAATATTTGCTAACAAGCATCCCAACTAAGCGGAAGTTAAGCCAGCTTGCAAGGGAATTTCATGAGCCGCATTATAATGGAAGTCTTCATGAAAAGGTCGCGATCTTATTCGTGTTTTCTTGGCTGAAATTTCAAGTTTTTAATACTATTTTAATCGGCATGATTTTATGATTCACTAAATTCGATGTTTCATTTCTTGAATCTGAATAGTGATGTGGACCCATTTGCATCTTTCATGAGTTAATTGAAATTACTGTCTTTGATTGTGTGATTTTGCTCTGCCAGTGGCAGGTTGCCTATGATATGATCACGCTTAAGAAAATACCCTTGAGGTTGAGCATGAAAGTACTAGGAAACCATCGAACTGCTAATTTAACAAACATTAAATCTGCAAGGCTGTCATGACACTGAGAATCTGTGAAATACCATCATTCCTTCTGCATTACAAACATGATCAATCAAATTCCGTGGCAATTTCCTCAAAACTGCAAAACTTTGCCTATCATTTGATGGCAATACCCAACTGTATTTACCTCGAGTTCATTTGATAAAATCGAAAGTGTATACACATTAGGGATTTATGCTGAGCTGCTACTCTACCTAATATACTTGCTTTATGATTTGTCCAGTTGCCACAAGCGCAGTTCACGGTGCGCTGGAGGCTCGTTTTTGGGAACAAAAAATCGCAAAGTCCGAAGCTTATTACCGTAAATTTTAAATACTCCGTAGAGAGCCTCTTTCTGAAAATGCTTCGATTTTGATTCCTTCTATCAAGATCATAGAAATAAATATATTTCTCTGTGATTGGTTCCCTCATAAAATCCAATCCTTGGCAAGTTTGTCGCGTGTGATGAAGGTGACCTTGTAATCGGTTAACGCGTGTGTCTCTGTGCCATCGAGAACAATTAAGTTCGGTGTGTCAGCCATTCTAGTCCTTCTCGTGTAGTAATATCTATTTCTGTGATCAAGATTAACAACTAGTCGTATTGAATTGGGAGAATCGAAATGGTACATGTAAGGAAATCCGCATGAGGTAGACGTGTAAGTAATAGTGTTCACTGATTTATAGCTGTTGGACAGTGGATAATGTTAGTGAGAGATAGAGATTGTTGAACATACACGCCATTTCCTTGTTTACCCATTATATCAACAGCATCGCGTACATTCTCAACTTAGGTTTCAAGCGCCGGATACAGACATCGACGTAGGTTCTGAAAGACCGCCACAACTTCATAGATAGAAAGTAAACGAGAGAAAGGGAATCCAACCACTTCTGATGACGTCAGGCGTTCCAGTTCTTTCTGAAAGCAGGTGAGACAGTGGATTAATAGCAGCTGTGATAGAAGTGATTGAAATTTTAACGATCGGCGGTGGCAAAGAGATTGATTGCAATTTTCATGAAAATGAGGTTTGAATTCAACTGAAAAAAGACAAGTAAGCAGTGACAGCGACGCGATAACAAAATTACATTCCTGTATTGAGAAGCAGTTGATTGATTGAACCCATTTCTAATGTCATTAATTGTCAGGATCAATGAGCAATAGTCAAGTCGGGAATGAACCAAGGAGGTGATCAGATAGTATTGCAGGTCTGGTGGTCGAACGTTTGATGGATCGTGTCTGCTGTAGTGCTGTAAAACAGCTTCTCAGACGTTTTGAGATTTCAGGTGTTATTGACAGGTTTGAGTCGAGATGAACACCAAGACTACGGAGATTAGTCCGAGGCAAGATGCAGACCGAATCAACTAATATTGGCGTGGTAGGAATTAGATGTCGTTTTCGTGTTGGTGAGCACCACATCACTTCTGCCGCTGCAATATTGAGTTGCAGGTTGTTGGAAGTCAGCCACGAAAGGTACCTTGTTGATATACAGAGACAGTCAATGTTCAAGATCGACAGAAGAGCATTGTGAGCAGGACCCATGGATAATTACATCGTCTACTTCGATGTGAACATTTAGATCGTTGTTCAAGCTCAGATAGGGAAAGTCAACCGTGTAGGGAGTGAATAGGATCACGGGACCCGATCACGGAACTCTGCAAATGATGTCGTTAATGGAGGACGATTGCTCGTTGGCGAAGAAGTATGGTGTGATTAACGGTGTCGAAAGCAGATGTTAGGTCTAGAAGAGCAACGAGACTTAAATGTCTATCATGTACTATGCACTGTGTGTTATTTACTATTGTTTTGATTGAAATGTCACGATTGAACTTGTTATAGTGAATAGTATTATTGAAACAAATAGTGAACTTGTTAAGATAACTGGCAGTCTGTAGTGAAAGATAGCTACAGGCACGGTACAGAATGCCAATGCGCTGAGCTGCCTGCTTGCTAATGGACTGGATGTGCGGTTTCTATGACTAGTCTTTCGTAACCGCCAATCCTAGGAAGGAGATGGAATCCTGTTCTCTGATCCTGTTATCTGACATCTTACTGTTATGATCATCATCATCTCCTTCAAGTCGTGAGTGCAGAATACTCTGAGTTTTTGAAGGATTGAATGAAATAAGCCATTTGGCGCCACATTCAGAGACCCAGCGTAAGTCTTCATTAAGAACGTCGCATTACCGCGGACGTTGCTGAGTGTTCTTAGCTAGTCGCACATTGGAATTGAAGAGTGTCGTGTCATCTGCATACATCACCAGTTTGCTTACTAGGCAGTCTGGGAGGTCATTGATGTGCAGCAGGAAAAGAGTGAGTCCGAAAATTGACTCTTGAGGAACTCCTGCATTGACAACCTTGGTGGAAGACTTTTGGCCATCTAAGACGACAGATATTTGCCGGTCACTAAGGAAAGAAGCAAACGTCTATGGAGTTGATCAAGAACTCCATAAGACAGAAGCTTCCTGAGGAGTCCCTGATGACAGACTTTATCGAATGCCTTGGAAATATCCAGGGCAACTGATCTCGATTCACCTTGTCTATCAAGAACGCAACTCACATGTTAAGTGACTCATGAAAGAAGATCTGCAATTGACCGAGAACGCCTGAAGCCATACTGTTCTTTGATAGAGGGTCCTGATTTTCGTAGCAGTGAACAATATGTTGGCCAATCAGTGCTTCAAAATTCTTGCCAGCAATCGGAAGTAAGATGATATTTTGCTAATACTGGCTTTGCAAGATGAGAGCTGATTGACCTCCTAGTACAAGGAGCGCTCTTTAACCCTGCCTTAAATGAGTAGTTGCACACATTTAAACGCGGGCCCGAAGTCGGCAACTGCCGGCTGAAGCTGTAATCGGACTTGAACGTTTTAAAAAGATCTGCTGATTATACAGACGTGCTATCAATCATGATAATATCTTCAGGCATAACACTGTTTTGAACATTCAATCTTATTTGGTGATTCTACATGTGTCTTGAAGGTTCAGAGCATCAATGTCTGACGCAAATTCCACATGTAACTACGCAAATGCTGACGAATACTGCACAGCATTATCTCATGTTTGGGCTTTGAAGTTAAATCTTGAAAACTGAGTAATCAAATTTCGACATCAGCTTCGTCAACCATTTCCGGATTATAGAAAAAAATGATGAAACAATCTAATCGTATGACGTATATGATGACATGGAAAATCCCTAAATACATTTGTGGTTTGAAGCAAAAATTATATCAGTGTAATATGACCGTTTAGCTGATTAAGAAAGCCTTAATATGTCCGAGCTTATCACGTATTATCAGGTTTCATCCCTGAACTAGCGAATCTAGCGTGCGGAAATTCGATACGAATACCATGTTTTCTTCAACGTGTCTACTGAGTTAAATATTTTTTTACCTAAATTTTAGGATTTTATATGATATTTCAATATTAACTGCTCATGTAAAATCATGCCGGACTTTCCGAAGCGTTGCGATTGTCTCACTTTGCGCTTCTTACACAATTGTATGAGCCCGGAGCATTCTTTGAATTTATCTCTTCCTCACTGGTCATTTCCGCATGCCACTTCATTCATTTTATGCTTGTCGGCTTTTTAACTCAAGATTGTAAATATCCGTCTAGGTAGCAGTCTAGTTAGCAGTCGATTTTTCAGCCAATAGTTATGTCGCCGATTCTTCAGGAAAACACAATTTACATATGAAATAATAGATATCTCTCGCGAAATTCAAATCCGATCCGATCTTCCCCTTCAAAACTCAAGTCAAAGCCACAAACTTTGAATGCTATCTGGACGGGCATTGTAAAGAGGTCCTTGAGTTTGTCCCAAGTTACCTCAGTTTACGATATATTGAAATATATCGATGTATTTTACTACATACACCAATTCAATCGGACGTTCTAATTTAACGACTAATTTCATCCCTGAAACTTAAATGGATGACAGATTCTAACCATGTACATCCAAATAGCTACGTATGCATAAATATAAAAAAATATAAAAATACACACATGTGTCAATGGCACACACAATTACATATGACTTCACATTCAGAAATACAGCTTTCTCACTGTGCGAGTGTCGTGTAATATTTATGAAACAGCACATGTATGTTCATCGCATTAATTTGCGTATAAGGAATTTGAGCTGAATGAAAACCTACATGTACACAGTACTTCCCAAATGCAATATTGCATATTCGTCAATACAAGTAGACATACACAGCCTATCATGCCGATTTTGAGTATACTTCACGGGACTAAGCACAAATAAAGCGACGATGGTGTGATGTTGGAGACACTGTCTCACCCAGCATGCGTTCCCCGAGTCACGGATGAAGCTGAAAATGAAGTCAAATTTGGTGTGACGTAAGTCAGTAAGATAATGATATCAAGCAAGTCTGTAGCGGAAATAAATAGAAAGCGTTAGCGGTTTGGCAGTTAATGACAGCATCAATGAATTCGTGCTTCACTCAGATGATATGGAGGAAAGTAATTTAAAATGTTTTTATATGCAAACTTCAATGTAGACATGACCACTTTAGCAACTGGCAATAGTACACTGATTCAATGAGTTATCTTGATGTTTTGGTGTTGCCACAGAATTAGATTGTTTAAGCGCATCACTTTGCTGGAAGTGCAAACTGATTCAAAACGATGGCACATGCAGGAACTTACTGAGAAGGTAAAAATAAATTTTTACTGCCTTACAGAGATAGGAAAAATAGCCATGCAGATTGCTGTGAATTCCTTCAAAATGCTCCGATCGTCACGAATCCTTCAGATTAGAAGAAAAGTTTTCTCAATTATGTTAGACCCGCCGATCATTATTAAAAAGTTAGCGGGCGCACGAAAAAAACGTTCACAAACTTCTCTGTAGAACTTGACATCGACTGTGTGTGTCTCTTTGCTGTGGTGTGATGCGGTTGATAACAATCACTGAAACTTCACACAATTTGGCGTCTTTATGTTGGACTGGTTGCTCACTGTTCGATTGCTATGGTATTATGTCAACAGATTCTGCCACTTCATTATCACTAAATGTTCCAATGCTTCATTTCTACAGTCAAACAGAAGAAGAGTCGACCGGTCTAATTTTGTGGTTGCTGCTGAACGCGCTGAAGTGATCGAATTTAGAATCTCATAAACGACCAAGGGGAGATTCAAGAATGTTGCTATCATTTGTCGCATAGAGTAGGGATGTACACTGTATAGGTAGAGTGTCCACTCAAAAAAGTACCTGTATACAGTGAAAAATTTTTATATCAAAAGATTCAGTTTCTCTCGGAGATAGCGTTTTTGGTGTCCAAAAAGATTATTTGAGCAGTTTTTAAAAAGCTAAATTTCTGTTAATTTAAATACTACCGACATGAAGCCCCTTTATAAGTAGTATGAAACAAGTTGGATATCGAATGGAATGAATATTTGCTAACAAGCATCCTAACTAAGCGGAAGTTAAGCTAATTTGCAAGGGAATATCATGAGCCGCATTATATTGGAAGTCTTCATGAAAAAGTCGCGATCTTATTCGTGCTCTCTTGGCTGAAATTTCAAGTTTTTAATACTATTTTAATCGGCATGATTTTATGATTCACTAAATTCGATGTTTCATTTCTTGAATCTGAATAGTGATGTGGACCCATTTGCATCTTTCATGAGTTAATTGAAATTACTGTCCTTGATTATGTGATTTTGCTGTGCCAGTGGTAGGTTGCCTATGATATGATCACGCTTAAGAAAATACCCTTGAGGTTGAGCATGAAGGCAATAGGAAACCACCGAATTTCTAATTTGACAAACATTAAATCTGCAAGGCTGTCTTGACACTGAGAATCTGTGAAAACCATCATTCCTTCTGCATTACTATCATGATCACTCAATTCCGTGGCAATTTCCTCAAAACTGTAAAACTTTGCATATCATTTGTTGGCAATACCCAGCTGTATTCACCTCGAGTTCATTTGATAAAATCGAAAGTGTATACACGTTGGGGATTTAATAAATGCTGAGCTGCTACTCTACCTAATATACTTACTCTATGATTTATCCAATTGCCACAAGCGCAGTTCACGGTGCGCTGGAAGCACGTTTTTGGGAGCAAAAAATCGCCTAACACTGTAAATACTGTAAATTTTAAATACTCCGTAGAGAGCCTCTTTCTGAAAATGCTTCGATTATGATTTCTTCTATCAAGATTAACAACTAGTCGTATTGAATTGGTAGAATCGAAATGGTACATGTAAGGAAATCCGTGTGAGGTAGACGTGTAAGTAAAAGTGTTCATTGATTTATAGCTGTTGGATAGTGGATAATGGTAGTGAGAGATAGAGATTGTTGAACATACCCGCCATTTCCTTGTTTGCCCATTATGTCAACAGCATCGCGTACATTCTCAACTTAGGTTTCAAGCGCCGGATACAGACATTTACGTAGGTTCTGAAAGACCGCCACAACTTCATAGATAGAAAGTAAACGAGAGAAAGGGAATCCAACCACTTCTGATGACGTCAGACGTTCCAGTTCTTTCTGAAAGCAGGTGAGACAGTGGATTAATAGCAACTGTGATAAAAGTGATTGAAATTTTAACGATCGGCGGTGGCAAAGAGATTGATTGCAATTTTCATGAAAATGAGGTTTGAATTCAACTGAAAAAAGACAAGTAAGCAGTGACAGCGAAGCGGTAACAAAATTACGTTCATGTATTGAGAAACAGTTGATTGATTGAACCCATTTCTAATGTCATTAATTGTTAAATAGATGAAAAAGAATGAAATCACCCTGATAAACGGATATCATTGACAATGCCTTTGACATTGTGGGATTTTTCGCACATCTGAAGCCTGCATTGTAACATAAACTTCTTTAATGAAGGAGAGTCGCAAGCACACTCAGAGAAATAGCAAAAGCGGTTCAATCGTCTGTAAACAAGGTTCTAGGCCGCCGGAGACTTGAACTGAACTCTAAAGCGGATCGACATTCCTCAGGGGTGGTGATTTGGCCCTCTCTTTTATTCCTAAATTAGAATTACATGAAAAAACTCCGCACAACTTGCAAACCTTTATGGTGCGTAAAATGTTCAATAGTGACAATTTGCCCTGACTTGTTCATCTGTGTATGCTGTAAACTGTACAATGTCAGAAAAGCACATAGCCGTTAATCACCACACAAAACATTTGTTGATTTCATATTTATGACATCATATTTTAATACAGTAACTACAAGAAAAAAGAGTAATTATTTTCTCCGTCATTTTCAGTCTATAAATATTACTAATAATTTCAGGACATATTATTCCCATTCTATTGAAACCCGTCTTCGCTCAAGTCTGAATATCACTTTTTAATGAATGCCTGCGCCACGGACATGTTTCGAAATCTTCAGTATGTGTCGACATCTTTCCAATTCAAAAATTCTCCAGTCCTATTGAATTGAAAACTGTTCAAAGATTTGGCATTTTTATGATTTTGATTCCACTGTCGAGGCAGATTTCTCCAGCAGTAGTTAGAAATATGAAATCTTCTTCCATGAATTATAAATGCTTGGTAGTAGCTGGTTTGGATGATTTGCTTTAAAAGTCAATGAAAGCGTCATGACAGCAAATTTAACAATAATGACAACAACAAAGTGTTGCCGTCACACAAGCGGACTGTTTTAATAAAATGGTATTTACAGAATTTCATTTAGGTGCAATGTGGTTTCAGCAATTTGTTTCTTGAAACATTTACGTCCATTTGACGAATCTGCATATGAATGAAAGCGCAAGCACGCATCTAGTTGAATCCATGATCTTCATAACTCTGGAGACCTTTCACCGATCTTCTCAACAGAATATACCCGGTAGAAAGAATGCAAATGAGTGCTGACAACTGAGAAGTACTGACTGTGTGCGTTTGCTGAGGTGTCACTGTCCTAGTACATCAGAACTCAGGCTTGAATTTACACTACGTTCGATAGAAAATTGATTCTGTCACCCCTCGAGAATAGCAGTTCATTCTTAGCGTTGATTTAACGAGATGAAAGGGTATGCCAGAGCAGTGACCAAGAATGACCGAAACACTTCACGCAGACAAGTGGCATGGAAACCGTTTTTACCTGTCTGAATACAAAGAAGTGAGAAGTTCAGTTGAATAAGAAATAAAAATTGTCTATCTCAATTTGCAATGCTGTGCTGCTGAATTAACGACAAGAGCTATAGCTCAATAATTGTCATTTTAACAATGAAGATGAAAAATACGAAAATGCTTGTGAGCGAATTTAAGAAGAAAGCGTCAGCAGCTCTGACTATACAACGTTCTTTTCTTTGAAGTTGTGGCCAATCACCGATCATTAAAATGCAAATCCCGGTCATTAGTCATCACGTATGTTGACTACCCGACTGTAGTTGTCCGCTGTTTAAGCCAATCAAAACAACTAAGTATTCCAATTGATAATTTGTTGAATGAAGTACTGGTTTTATACAGCAAAATGTGAGGTCTCATTACAGTCAACTCAAAAGCGCTCACTTTAGGTTATTTAAAGCACAAAATTCAATTACCAATATTTTGCGGCAGAAACACCTCATCGTAGAAAATAAAGTCATACACAAATAATAAGTGGTAAACCTTGATAACCATGGCGCAGCTGATTTCTTGCGCGAAGTTCGAATTTAGTTTCGATTTGAAGCGCCTGTTACAATGTTTCTAAATATGACATTGACCTTGTTGCTGTCACAGAAACGTGGTTAGATAGTAGCATTGATGATTTAACTGTGAGTACTCCTGGTTTTAACATCTTTCGTGCTGATCGCCAGCAGAATGCTGGTGGTGTAGTCCTTTTTTTGAAATCAGGTCTCGATGTTACAGATTTCAGCGTTATCTCTTTACTTGATATAAGATCTAGTCTGTTATGTTGCCGCATTGCTCCTTTTGATGCTTTTATTGTCGTCATCTACCATCCATACTGGGGTCAAGTTAAGGCTCATGCCTCTGTTATTGATGCATTGCAAGATGTTTTTGATTGTCGCAATGAACCCCCTTTCATTTTATGTGGTGACGTTAATGACCTGCGTCACAATTTGCCCGACTTTTTTGTATATAACAACCTGTCCCAGCAAGTTAAGGCTTCCACTCGCGGCAATAACATTCTAGACATTGTTGCCGCAACTCAACCTTCAAATTTCTGTCCCCCACTCTCCTCGTTCTCCTTAAACCCACGATTTTGAAGCCCGTTGTAACTACCAAAGTTAAGGTTAGATCCTGCTCTCCCTCATCCTTTGCAGGCTGTTGGCAAACTCTCGCAAACATTGATTGGTTCACCTCTTGTCTCAATTCTGATGACATTGATGAGGTTGTTTTCAAATTTGAGGATATTCTGCGGTCTTGCTTCTACAACTATTTTCCTGAAAAAACTGTCAGGATGAGGAGCTCGGATCATCCTTGGATCTCTCCTGCTTTGAAAGCTATCTCTGACGCCCGTGATGTTGCCTTGAATAAAGGTAATTATGGGAAGTACCTTGCTCTTCGAGAGAAATTTTTGAAAGATAGTTGTAGGGCCAAAGTGAAGCACTTTTCCAAATTCAATTCTGTTACGAATTCGGACAGATGGAAGGCTATTAAGCATCAGTTGAACAAAAAATCGCCATCTTGTCCGATCGACCAAACTACTGCCTCTGCCTTAAATGATCAATTCCATGCGGTCTTTCCCCTGATGATATTCATAATTTCTCAGAACATCGTGCTCATTCTGCTTGGTCAGGAACGTCCATCACTGAGAGCGTGGTTCACAATCTAGTCCAGATGAATTACCTGGCTTCTTCTTTAGGAACTTCTCCCTTGTCCTTGTTTCTCCCATTACGATTATGTATAATCGTTGTCTTGAGAATGCCTACTTCCCAGATAGTTGGAAGAGGGCTAATATCACACCAATTCCGAAGGGTTAGAGCGAATTCAGAGCCATTTCCATTCTTCCCATCATTGGCAAAGTCTTTGAACGTATTTTACGTGATATTGTATTATTACCATCTTTACAGAAAGAACTCAATCCCCGTCAGTTTGGCTACATTTCTAACGGATTTGGCGGGTGTTTCAACGCACTGCTAGCTATTCGTCTCTCTATTCTACAGCACGTGTCTTTGTCTGCTTCTCACTGTGCCTGAGTTGTCGCTTTCGACTTTTCAAAAGCATTTGGTACCCTTAGCCATAATTTGATTTCGAGATCCCTCTCCCAGAGCTTTGGCTGCCACCCCAGGTTTTTCGCCTGATTGCGAGCTTTTTGTCTGATTGGGTACAGCATGTTAATATTGGTAATTGTTCCACCCATTGGAAGTGCATGACCAGCGGTGTTCCACACGGTTCGGTTCTTGGTCCTACACTGTTCCTTTTAATGATTGATGACTTACCTGATTTCCGGAATGTTGAATTTGTAGCTTACGCAGATGATATCACGATGATTCATCTCCTCACTGAAGATATCGTTGAAACCACTCAAGATTTTGTTGACGAATTTGTTTTATAGTCTACCAGGAAAAACTGTATATTAATGTGGAAAAACCAAGTCTATGACTGTCTCTCGTAAATGTGACTTCTCTGTTACTTCTCCGATCTCAGTGCACTCAAATAATATTGACGAAGTTCAAAATTTGAAGATTTTGGTTGTGACTTTTTCTGATGATCGGTCATGGAATGTTTATTTTAATGATTTGTTTGACAAATGCTGTCGTTCACTTTCTTTAGTGAAACGTCTCAAATGCAACAATAATAATGAAGCAATCATGTGGCAAGCTTACACTGGCCTCGTTTTTTGCTATGTGGCATATGCTTGGCCCGTTATTTGTGACATCCCGCTTTTTTTGTTTAAGAAGCTTGAGAGGCTAGATCGTGTAGTGAGACGATGGACTCCCAACCTTAAGAAACCTTAATATTTGCATAAAATTGATCAGAAAGATTGTTAGAAACAAAGAAACGCATTCCCTTTGCAAATTTTTTTATTGTGAGACACTGTGACTCCCATATGTCTGTTCGTCATCAAAGAGTTTTGTTGCCGCAGCAAAGAAAACTGAAATGATACAACAACTGCTTTGTGAAATTTTCCAGCTATTCATGAAGTTACTAGGGTTTTCTTGTGAAATTTTTGCGTCGTTTTATTTATCTGATGCACACCCTGTCATATACCGCTCGCTGTATTGACTAATAAAGTTTATTTTTCTTATCTTTTTTCTTTTCTACACCGACACAACCGTTACATATTTGCTTCACATGCACACGGAGACGTCAATAATTCTTTCAGAGTTGCTACAAAGTCAATACCACATGCAGTGTTCAATTCGTCTCAGGACCTACAGTGGGGAGTTAATGTCGTCAAAAATCTGCTTAATCTGCGTCAAAAACTCTAATGCTACATGATTATTTCAATGATTATGCTAATGAAATATTATTGCACGACGTTCATGTGACGCATTACTACTGTCTACATTTATCAAATGATTTATCGCTACATGGCGGTTAAAATCTTTTATCGCACTGTGCTTGCATATCGTGCATTCGTTGTATGCAGGCGTTTATTTCACGACATAGAAAAAGAACAAAGACATTTTGATAAACAGCGATTAAATTGCACTAACTAGCCAGCACTCTGCTATTTCTAGGCATAGAAATCGAATTATCATCAATTGCGTTTATCTACTGCTATTGTCCAGAAAAGTTTTACAGTAGGTTGATAAGTGGTTATGCAAAAGCACATGATTCCTTTGCGTCTTCAATACCGTGGACAAGCATTCATCAATTGTTTCTAATGTCCATCGCTATATACATTCAAATGAAGTGCGAAGAGTGCAGCGTGGCGTCATAATGCACAGTAGACTGTACCATTAAGTTAGTTAATGCACGCCTTACTCGTCTCGACCGCTCGACGCTGTCGTGCATTAACCATTCCTTATTGTACAAGAAAGAAGAAAACTCGATTAAATTGACTTAAACTGATTCGTTCTCAGCAGTATGAAGATGAATGAACATTGATAATTGATAGTTTGAAATGCATCATTAAATGGCATCTTCTGAGTTGACAATAAATGACACCGGAATCTCTGAAATGAGTCGCTTCAAATTCGATGATTTTCTACCTAATAACTTACCTCTCCAATAATTGATTTACTTCCAATCGGTGGAGAGGAAAAGTGCCCGAGGCGGAGAAAATTCCCGCTCACTAAGCAATAGAAATCGGAAGACAATCGTCAGACTAACGAGTTGTGAAGCTAATTTGATTTCCTGGTGACATTCTAGACTGCTCAGAGAAAGGAAAAGTTGGTCTCGGGAGAAATGAGAATTTCCTTCCAGCATAATTCGATCAGGTGAACGTTGCTAAGGAAACTGGACTGTGAGAAGATATCTACTGATGAATGAAGAAAATCTAATTGGTAAATTCATCTAATGCATTAAGTCTGTCTTGTATTGCACTTTGATAATGTGAATAGAAAGCTTAGTAACAACTGTTGATGATATCAACTCACATTGCATCATTTTCTAAAGATTCCGGGGCAATTCATAGAAATAGATTGTTTATCTGAAGCTGACTAGAATAGAAATTGACTCAAGGTCGCGTCACATCGGGGGAACTTAGTTGGGGGCATGAAGAACCAATGAAAAGCTTAGAATTGCACATGTGACTGATTCTAGCCCAATGATTCAGCCGTTGACAAGTGTTTCTAAGTGAAAATGCGTGCGATTTTTGTGCCACTGTTGTGTATTGCATGAAGCTTTACTTCCATTCTAGAGGTTTTATTGCATCAATTTCTATGGGGCAATCAATATCCGCATTATATCCGCATGGACCTTCATCTATGTATCTCTCTTCCAAATGTCTACGAATAGCTGTGTAATTTTTCGCTGATTCATAGTTTTGACATAGCTATTCAATCCCTCTCATTTCATATTTCAATAATATTCTGTCAACTGCTTATAAGCGCTGGCTAAAAAGTATTATCAACCTCCTGGAGAAGTACCGGTATTCTATTTAAATCTCTAATCTGATAATTTGCAATATCAGTATGGAAGCTGTTCAACTAATATTAATTTATTCCATAGATAATCTTCAATTCTTTGGAATTCATTGTAATATGTTGCTTCTATCTATCCATTTCTAGGACTTCCTGTCGATTATCAAAATTGATATCTCTAACTCAAACAGTTGATGTTGCTTGATATCAACTGATCCAGATAATAATATCAAATTATGCAATACAAGTATTTTGGTGTCTGGTGTCAGTTGATAATATCGTTATAGCTAGCTTATGCTGCTTTTATTGACAATTTGGAACAATTTTTATTGACATTGGTAGATATATACTTCACCTGCGACCATAGAAGTGGATAATAGTACACTTTCTACGGAATTGTCAATTTCTATGCCTACGACTCGGTTTATGTGACGCCATAGCTAGTCAATAAAAAGCAGTATAAACGTCAAAAGCTAGCTGTAACCAGGGATGTCTATGAAACATAGAAAGTGTTTCAGACATCCCCGCTATAACTATATGGAAAGCTTAGTAACAAATGTTGATATCAACTCACATTGCAGTCTGCACCATTTTCTAAAGATTCCGGGGAATCAATATCCGCTTTATTTGCTACCATAGAGAATGATGCACTAAACATGACACTGCATGCGTGGATGTGATTGCTATCAACAAGCACTATTCTACGTAGTCGTCAACAACCAGTTGCAATGAACCAAAGTAGAAAGTCCGTCGTGAAAGTAATGAGTGGAGTTCCTCAAGACTTCAAGCTGGGACCTTACCTCCGTTCATTGTACTTGTCCAATTGATGTTGCTGTAAAATGTTTGTGTTGACAAATATGTCGACGATACTACGCTCATAATACCCACTTATCGTTAAGACTTTGATGCCCTGTGTTTCATGTTTTCTGTTATCAGTCATTTCAAGGAGTGGCGTAGTGAAAATCTAGCCTTTGTAATTGAAAAGAAAGCAAGCAACACGAACTCAATAAGTCAATAAATGCTTATTTCCAAAATTTTTGGAAAACACTTGGATAGCATCCAGCTGTAACACATTTAGCACAGTAACACAAATCCATGAAAAAGTGTGAAAAAGAGCGCGTGCGGTTAATAGAAGGAGGCAATTTTAATTAAGGAAAGAGAGGGAATGAATTTTAGATCCCATTTTTGGAAATCAATTTTCTTTTGAGATTAAGCGCACGTTGTTTCCTCTAAGAAGAAACTTAGCGGTGACTTTTATATTTTTGAAGTGAGATTATTCATTGCTTCAAGAGACTCAGTTATACTGTCGCAATAGCATAAAACTGGTGCTTATCGTATTTTCTTGTACGCGAAACATTCAATCATAGAGTGACACAAAGTTTATACCCGTACTTTTGAGTCATTACAAAGACGCTCTTGATACTTCCGTCTATAACTTCCTGTAACAAAAACCAATTTATGACTTTTGTTCTACATTTTGGGATGACATTGATATCGTTGCAGTCAATATCAAAGTTTAACTTTGTCTTCAGTACGTTCTCAAACCAGGGCAATTCCAAATAACTCAAACCTATCTCTCGTGTTTTTACAACTTTTGGATATGACTTTTTATCATCTGCCAACTGGTCATACCATAATTTTGATAGATTGTGCTGTGAGTAATTGCTTCACTTGCCAGCATCATGTATACTTACCATGAAAGTCATTTGAAATTCTGGCTAAAAATGTTATGATATACCTCCTTTATCAAATTTCTTTCATCAGTCGTGATCATTTTTATCCAATATGATATTGCTGGTTTATAAAACTGACATTCAAGGATGTATTCCAAATTCACCAGTAAGACAGTAATTTGCTGTAGTCTAGGCAATATCTTTTATAAAATTGAAACTGGACCTGATCCAAGCTTTCTAGATTATACTAAAGAAGCAGAATTTAACATACTATCTCATTTTAGATATTGCAAGCGCATCAAAAGTATTTTTTAAAATTTTACTACTGACTTGCCCAAATCTCCACGGACCCCTCCCCACTCATCTGCTTTTTCAGCTACCAGTCTGCCGAAAATGTTTGATGTTTTAAGGCAGCTGCTGCTATTTCCAATACCAATTGACTGTGTAGTGTAGCAGCGCTTGAAGCAATTACTCTATGATCTTTACATTTTATCAAGGCTTCAAGTCTATTCATTCTCCGTGTGTAGAAGTCGTTATTTGATTCCAAATATAACGGCTGTTGTATTCAGCTTCATCATCGACAGCTGGCATACTGAACGCTGACACTAAGACTGATATTAGTTTTATTTTCAGGCTCAGTCTGAAGAAAACAATTCTAATTCCGAAAATGTGTTTGACAAGCATCTGTCTGTTACCGTTTTCTATTTTCCACAGCTTTTAGTGCGTAGAGTTCGCAGTGTGGCCCTGGTGGAGCGGTTTGTGGATTTTCTTACAATGTGCCAAGATAACAAACTTGTCCTATTTGTAACTGTGCTGGTCTTGACGCTTGGGGTAGCTATGTGTCGTCTTTGGTTTCGGTGGCCACATGATTGGCCGACACAACGCGACCCGGGATGCCTCATTCCACATCGCCGAAGCCTCCGCTTTCTCCCCCACCCTCGAGACAGGGCATATCATCCCCGGTTCACAACGCCGCCTTGGCGGCATCACCATCTCAAACTGGGACCGGGGCCAACCGGCTGCTTTAGACACCACTGTCACCTCACCGCTGCAGTAGGCTAAGCTACCGCTATCTGAGGAGGCTGTGACTGCTCATCGTCGCCAAGATGCGAAGGATAGTGCGGTTCTCAGCTCCAGCGAAACGGTGGGTTTCGTTTTCCTCCCAATAGCCGTCGAGATTTTCGGCGCTTGGGTCCCCTTGCCCTGGAAACTATCAAGCTGATAGGTGGCAGATAGGCCGCCCGCAATGGCGAGCAGCATGGCAAAGCGATCGACTGGATTTTCAAACAGAAACTCTCTGTTTTGCTACAACGCAGTAGCGCTACCATGCTGCTTTCAAGAAGTCCAACCTTGGATGCCTTCCATGGTTACCATGTCTTTGTGTCTTTAAATTTTCTTTCATGTTGCTTATTTGTACTGCATGCTTATTTCTCAGAAATGAGCCATGCATGTCTGCTTTCGACGACTTCTAAGAGAGCGCATTAAATTTGCTTGTGCTGTATCAGCCGATTGCTTGTTGAGTGTTAACATGATCATTTTGTCTGCATGTAAGAGTTGGAAGTGGGTCAACGAAACTTGACCCACGACCCACGTGACCCATACGGTCCCCTGACCCACGAACCACCTGTGAGTCAACGAAACTTAACCTACGACCCACGTCACCCACGGCAAAAGTGACTCACGACCCACCTGACCCACCACATTTTTGTCCAATTGACCCACCTGACCCACACGCTACAAGCGTGAAAGTTATGAGTACAATTGCCTTTTGTGGTATCACCTTTAGTTTCATTTTCATTCAGGGTTCTTGGTCTAGGTACAGCCTTTGCAGTATCAAAATTATTGTTAATATCTGTTGTGAAGATTCAAGTGTATATCATCACTTGTCACATGATAAATAGACATGCAACAATAGCAACCGCTTCCAGGCGACCTCGGACAATCGATCTAATGATTCAATGCCTCCGGCTTTCTCGAGGTCGAAATGATATTTCAATGCGCCTTGCTCTTGGCACCACCATGAAAAATGGCTTGCCGGCTGGGAATCGATAAACTGGGTTCGATTCCCAGCCGGCAAGCCATTTTTCATGGTGGTGCCAAGAGCAAGGCGCATTGAAATATCATTTCGACCTCGAGAAAGCCGGAGGCATTGAATCATTAGACATGCAACCTTATCAAAATTTTCTTATAATCAAAGTGCTTCTACCACAGTTTCAGGTTCCAAAAAAATTAAACGATTATGTCTCTTGTCGTAATTCTTGACTGTCCTTCTTAGTGCAACCTATTTAAGTCGCAGAAAGATGATTAGCGAAGTTGAGTGCCCTACAGAATAGGATTACTGCATTGACATCAGATGCGCATACAAGCAATTTGACTTTGGCTATAGGGATTATCTATTTAATAAGCAGCTCATTTTACTGTATAGCAGCAGATCCATATATTACATTATGTGATAAAAAGAAAAACACCACAGAGCATTGATTAGGCGCCGACTTGTTTCTACCAACTGTGTTGGCTTCTCAAGGCGAAACAAATTATATTGGAGTTCAAGCAAATTCAAATTCATAAGAATTGGTAAATCATGTACACATGTATTTGTACATAGATTTCTCTGAATGAGATCTCAAAATAATTATTTTACAATATTGAGAGGAGGATGGGATTTCTCTATGAAAGCTTTCTTTTTATGCTCTTTCTCTATGTTTACTCTCTCTATGTTTTTTACATTATATTTGTATATAAGCATATCTATATATTATTAATTACAATTTTTGTTAGAAATGCTTAGTTCCTGCCCCACTTTCTATTTCCATCGGGATACCAACAAAATCAAAATCAAAACATTTGTAAAATTTATAGAGCATTATTTTATTTGGCGGGGCCCATACATATTCGTAAAATTAATCTATTGTTCATCGCTTCGTTACACACAGTTAGTGCATCTACAGCTGCAGGTGACAGAAGTTCAGGACGGGGTCGAATATTGTACTCAAACAACCTATCTCCGCCATCCAGCAAGTCTCAGTAGACAGCAGGAATTGTTTTCGAGCCTTCAATTGGTGTGAATTCCGCTCGTGTGAAAGTCAATGGTGCTGTATATTTTGACTGTGGGCATCCATCAGTGACACTGTCTCAATCATTTTTCATGAATGATAAGATTACGGGTACTTCTATTCTTCCCCCCCCCACATTTTTCAAGTTTTCCAAAATCATCAAATTTCATCAAACCTAGTCACATTGGGTTTAGAATGGACTTGATCTGTCACTGAGTGACACTACAGCACGACTGAGAAGTCTTACTTGAACCCTGGGATGAAGGATTAGTCCCTTGGATACTCAGTTAGAATACAAGGTACAGCTGTGATCATGAACTTCGTGTGATTGCTGTCTACAGACAAATGACGAGCAGTTGTCTAATTCTGAGGCTGTAAATGTTCTACAAGTCAGATAAGAGGAGTTTTACACACTCAACGCTATGCGACGTTAGTGAGAACAGGTAGCAGCAAGAGAAGATCGTTGAGGATGCAACACTTTCGGGTGTCAACAACAGAAATGTGGGGGGGGGGAAAGAATAGAAGTACAAGAATACGAATACATGAAGTTTTGCTGCATATGCGGCGAGTGCTAATGAGAATAATTCAAATTGATTTTCCGAATACTTTGCGGTGTGTTTTGTTCAAGGACATCACTGTCAAGAAGATGTTATCATATTGAAAACTGTTTCAATCAGGATGGCGATTGTGTAATTCAAAATGTGACACATGTCTTCGTTTAATCTGCTTGATCTCGCCGGGAACTTGTGTCATCGCATTGTAAGTGAAGTTGTATTATCTCGCTTAGTCAACTAGAAACAAATGAGCTTCCTGTCAATGGTCAGCATGTTTATTACATTGAGAATGACAAACTGGGAGAAATTACATAATGACGTCCTATTCCCAAATAGAATCTTCAATCGCAATGTCCTGAGAAGTGAGTTCATACAAAATTGAACTCATGTATACATGGTTTCATCAAACATTTTTATTGACATGTGATAGAGACATTACAGTATGACACAGCGATTGACAACCCAGTGCAAAAACTCATGTACAAGTCAAGAATAAAGAATCGAATAAGTTTAAAGATAATTAAATTGAAGTACATAAGAAAAGTAACATGAGAGAATGTAGCGGAAAGAAAATGAGGAAGAAGGAGGAACAGAAGGAAAATCTATCTGTTTTTGAACATCAGGTGTCGGTTGGCGTTGAGCAACACAGAATGATTAAGACACTCGGAATTAAGCATCGTGGGTCTCGTATAAAACTAAATGGAAAGTAGAATATGCATCCAATGCTTTGCAAATATTTGTTGTTCTTTCCACAAGTTCCTTAATTGAGAGCATTGTCTTTTCTTCCCCACCAGGATGTGAACTCATTAAAACCATAATTTATGACAATTGAATTTAGAGGCAGTAATTCTACTCTCCAAAATCTAGACAAGTCGTCGGTTTTAATTGTTACATATCAGTCGTGTTGAATGTGACTGATTTGGGCACATTACGTTACATATCTTCCGTGTTGAATGTGACTGATTTGGGCACATTACGTTACATATCAGTCGTGTTGAATGTGACTGATTTGGGCACATTACGTTACATATCTGCCGTGTTGAATGTGACTGATTTGGGCACATTACGTTACATATCAGTCGTGTTGAATGTGACTGATTTGGGCACATTACGTTACATATCTGCCGTGTTGAATGTGACTGATTTGGGCACATTACGTTACATATCTGCCGTGTTGAATGTGACTGATTTGGGCACATTACGTTACATATCTGCCGTGTTGAATGTGACTGATTTGGGCACATTACGTTATATATCAGCCGTGTTGAATGTGACTGATTTGGGCACATTACGTTACATATCTGCCGTGTTGAATGTGACCGATTTGGGCACATTACGTTATATATCAGCCGTGTTGAATGTGACTGATTTGGGCACATTACGTTACATATCTGCCGTGTTGAATGTGACCGATTTGGGCACATTACGTTATATATCAGCCGTGTTGAATGTGACTGATTTGGTCACATTACGTTACATATCTGCCGTGTTGAATGTGACCGATTTGGGCACATTACGTTACATATCTGCCGTGTTGAATGTGACTGATTTGGGCACATTACGTTACATATCTGCCGTGTTGAATGTGACTGATTTGGGCACATTACGTTACATATCTGCCGTGTTGAATGTGACTGATTTGGGCACATTACGTTACATATCTGCCGTGTTGAATGTGACCGATTTGGGCACATTACGTTACATATCTGCCGTGTTGAATGTGACTGATTTGGTCACATTTGGTCATAAAAAGGCATTCGCAGACTTCAGATGTGTTGGGCACATAATCGGTCACAGATTGGGTAGAGTTTGGTTTACAGTGAGCTGGTCTCTTTGCCGTGACAAAATTCTTTCCAATGATCCGTTATAGCTTTTAGTGCATTTAAGCATTGTTTTTCCGACTGAGTCATCATACCTTTACTGAGTGTTTCACTACATCTCTCATGGACGCGCAAAATGCATTTATTTTGCTTTACAAAAATTGATTTGACACTACTTGGTAGGCAACTGTCCTTCTTTAATGCATTTCCAGAGGCTAGCTCTTTAGCATACTTTTGATACATCATCTATTTATTCTCTATCCAAATTTTTAAATCTAAAAAGTTGAGTATTTTCCTTTAGGGATTTCTAGAGTAAATTTAAGTTACCGTCCTTTGCGTCAAAAGTGTTCTTAACAAATTCGAAATCATTATTATTCTTTTCTAAGGGTCCGGTGATCGAGTCATCTATATACCGTCCATAAACCGCATTGTTAAAATTCAATTTCTATTTTATTAATGTCATTGCTTTTTCTTCTACAAAATGCATGAAGAACATGATGATATATACATATCATACATGAAATATATTACATGTAATTACTTTTCAGCTTCGTGTACATACCTGTGGGTCGCGGCTTGAATTTGCGCATCGAAAACTGACAGTCACTACAACATGTCATGTCAGTTTACGGCCTCCATAATGCAATAACAGAATTATTAGAATATCCTGAAACTGGAGACGACTGCATGCTCATGAGAATTTAATTTTCAATATCATTTGACACTATTTCCCACAGCTAGTTGATTCAGTTTTCGTGTGTATCTTCATTTGCAATTTTGGTTACCAAATCGTCATTATCTTATGTTGCATCGTCGACATTGGTTTCGATTTTTCCCATCTCCTGAGGTCTTGTTCGGCTAGCCTTTGGCTATGTATTATGTATCTTATCAGGGATAGGATCTCAAAGTGTTCAGCATTAACTGCATTTACGCCATCTGGACTTTTAATAAACTGATTTCATTCAGGATTCTCCAATAGGACATTTCTTTAAGTGTGTATTCTTCCGCTCCGAGAACTTGTCATTCTCTAATTATGTCATGTTACATCAAATTACTGAAACATGGCGAAATTCTTGGTGGAGGCAATAGCTTAGAGACTAGTGTTAAAAAGCATGGATTACGGTGCAAAAACATGTTTTTCAAAATAAATTGCAAATAGTGACAGATGATAGTCGACGGAACCATAACAAATATAAGGTGTGACTAAAAATTCTAATGGACGACTTTGCTATCATCGATGATAATTTTGAAACACATAGTGGTTAAGCTCATTATTTAAATTACTATTATGAGGGCATTCAGCCGAACGGGACATTCTTTTATCTGCATGATCTCTACCATATTCAACGACAATGCCACAATGGTCTAGTAGATTTTCGGACCTTGGTCAAGAACTCCTATTTGGAGATTGAACGAAAAATATCGATAGAATGAATAACATCCTCATCTGAAAACTCGATTTTCATGATTTCTCATTCGATTTAATCAAAGAGACACCTATCACACAATTTTAAATCTGGTGAGTAGGCCTAGCCCATGTCATTGCCAAACATCATCGACAACTGGAAATGTTAAGAATTCCTTTGTTTTTTGGAAGAATTGGGACTCGTGTTGGTGATCAGAGATGGAGTTGGTTCAGCCTCAAAAGGTCATATCTTAGACTGTTTCCTCATCCATTCTCGGTCCAGGTATCGTCTTGAGCACGCATTCAAACTCATTTATTCAGGTTTCCTTGACGATTTCTGATTGAGATAGTGCCGTTTTTGAGAAGCAAATTCCTTTCGAGGTGTGATGAACTCAGGTCAAACACAAGTAGCAGTGCTACAGACTTTCTTAGATAGCCAAGTCCATGCTAACCTCCATGCGAAATGTTCAATATCCCGAAGAGTAAAATGTCTCTCCTTACAATGGGCGCCACACTTCTTCGATACACACTGAATTTGCTCGACTAACTGCTCTGCAAGCTTCAGCGGACTCATCAGACGCGGATGGTATCTTTGTCTATCGGAAAGTGGTCAAACGGGAAAGAGTTTCATTGTCAAATGGAGTTCAGAAGTCATTGAAAACATAAGCACATGTTTCGCCAAACAAAATTCGTGTTTGGGTGCAAAACCTGGTCAAAACTTTCGATGTTCTGTTTTCGCACATGGTTGCGCCTGACTGGTTGGCATTTATCAACATTTCAGTTCAAGATGAAGCTATCTATCATTATATTCACATTTCGACACCAAAGATAGACTGTTGACAAAGTTTTCACAGCAGAATTGATGAATTTGAGAAATCCACACCTGTTTTAATCAGGCAGTGATAAAGGAATCAACGCCTACAGCCTTTGAGACAGTGTACAGGTCGACTGAGGATATTATGGAAGTCACATTGCCCCTGTGAACACTAAGGAATTCTTTGTGCCAAACACATCACCTGACGATTTATTGTCCATTGATTATTGCAGCTTTGTCAATGAATTGTCAACGGATTGTCCGCGAATATTCCATGGATTGTCAACGGATCAAAGGTGCTTCTCAAATTTGCATCTCAAAATATGGAGGTATTCCATATTTCGGATATTAGACCTCTTTGGTGCCGATTGCTCATGGTATGTAGATAGAATTTCACAGGGAATTTATCATAATAGAGAAACATTGCAAGAGTTTGAAGAAACATTGCATTGATCAACAGGATAGTCCCTATAGTAATTTAAGATTATCATTTCCTGTAGCATATGCCTATTCTTTCGCAGTGGAAAAGAATATGAGGAGGAATAATTTTTCATTATATCATTTTCAGAATTGTGTCTATTGCATGCTACATGTAACTTCATTGCTTCATTGACTCTTATCATGTGCAATTAATACAACTGTGGTGCAACAAGTTTAGAAGTAATCTGATAATACAAATTAGATTGATTTTTTAAAGCTGCGCATAACACGTAAGAGTATCCATTTACTAATCGAAGGGCAAGGTAGAATGAATATCAGAAGTGCATGTACAATGCCTAGGTGCAGCATATCTTATATATGAAGAAAATCATCGCATCTTACTCTCACAGTATGAGTGTGGCACATTAAAATACAATCGAATAGGGAAATATCGAATTCTCTAGCATGAACAGTTTCGGAGAGCAGAATAACCTTTCGTCTGCATCTGCTCTATGAAGCAATTTACAGCAATCATTTCCAAAGCATTTTACTTATACAGTGTTGTGCAGCAAAAAGTACAGTCCGCTAGAGGTGGTCACACATGCTTTTTAGTTTTGCTTTTTTTACATTTTTCTGGCAATTCTTGTGAGATTAAAATGATTGCTCAATATTGATTGGCATTAATAAATGTGCAACGAAGATAATCGTACTTTTTACAAATTTGATTGGATAGGCAATTTTGCAGCGCAACAATGTAGAGGATTTGCAGCAAGCAGAATTCGAAGAATAAGATCAAAACTTATTTCTAAAACATGTAATATTATTCATCATTTTGGTTTCTTGCTATAGTGAGTAAGGACATCGGAATTCTTCATTTGGGTTCACTTGCATGTAGGTAGTTCCTCTCAAACGCTGTGACGTACTTCGTTTGTAATGGTCTATAGCTCACATAGCATATAGTAGGAATATACTTAAAATACGTAGATGGCAGGATGGAGTCCGCAACGACGTCATACGCGAAGCAACAAAAATGCCCTCCATCGATGAACTTGTTATGAAGAGCCGGTAGAGATGGTTTGGCCACATGTTACGGAGAGATGGTCGGTATATCAAGGAGGCTATCCAATGGGCACCGACTAGAACGCGCCGACGAGGAAGACCGCGACCGACGTGGGCGAAAACGATGAAGAAGGAGGCTGGAGACTGTTGGCAACACTGGAGGAAGTAGCAATGGATCGCGTTGAGTGGAGAAGACTGACGAGGGCCCATTGAGTCGAACGGCGTTGGAGGCGGTAACAGTAACGTAGAGTGTCAGCTCAAAAAATGTTAGCATACATTTTTTGGTACTAATTAGATCTTTATAAATAATTCGCCTGTAATCACTATAGTAGGGAATGCATTTAGCTTTGGAAATTCAATGTATAGGATGCTCTAAAAGTAGAAATAAGCAAAAAACTCTCCTGAGTGAATAACCGCCGATGTTTTTATAAATATAAAATTTACAGATGTAAAAATATGCCGACGCTTCACGTCCAGAGGTTTCAACCTTCGATGAACAGGCGTCATGTGCTGTTGCAACGAGAATCAGAATTTTGTGATAATCAAGTATCTATTTGTCAGAACTGCCACGACTAAGCGTCTGGACGTGAAACGTCGGCATATTTTTACATCTGTAAATTTTATATTTATGAAGACATCGGCAGTTATTCACTCGGGAGAGTTTTTTGCTTATTTCTACATTTGAATCATGGTCCTCCCGCCTTCTGCTATTGCATATAGGCTGCCCTGTTGCACTAATCGGAGAAGACGTCACGCATTCAAGCTTTTTTTGTCAAAAAGTTAGATCTAGACGATAAATGCAGCCGACAATTCTTAAAACCTCTCATATTTGATTATTCACTTTCTAATCATATGAATACTATTTGTGTTAAGCACAAAAATCAACTTTTCTATTTGCAGTGAGATGTAAGACAAGCAGTACATTGTTTTGCAAGCATAATTTGACCTACAGGTCAACAATTAATGCAGAATTGCGGTGGTAATATATCTAATATAAATTAAGCCATCCATAACTTTGTACGATGGCAAACTGTCAAAGCGGCATATAGGGGAATGGGAAGCAGCGGCGTTTGCGAGCAGTGTGATATCCTTGTGCTTGAGCTTGATTCCAACCAGTTTTTGTCAAGAACCAAACAATCTGCAGTAATTTATCAGCTTTATTTCTGCTTGATCTAACTACTACTAGTTGGATCTACTAGTTGATCTACTAGTTGGATATTTGGAACTTGGGTCAGCAGAATTCTTTTGAGTATCTTGAGATAATGAAGTATAAATTTTGAGGGAAACATCATTCTTATCGTATTTGCGAAGATATGGATCGTTCACCTTCTTTCACCGTAAAAGAAATATTTATGCAAATTCATGCATGACTAAATACGGAATTGCGAAATCGGCCACTGTGAGATAGGAGGCTTCTTAAGTCCCTGTTATGCATTGTTTTCATAAGGAATCATGCTAATCAATATCACCCAGAAACACAAGGCTAAATCCGGATTTTTCTCCCACTTTCTGACGAAAACATGTCTTTTGATGATTGCTCTGACAAAAATGGATCACACCTCTTATTTTCACGTCCGCGATATCTTTTTGATGTGTGTAGTATACGAAACAATGTTTCACAAGCTGAAAAAAGTCATCGAACATACCTGAAAATCAGCTTAGATTTGTGAATTCCCTAAAAAACCTATGTCCTAAGCAGCAGCACTAATTCAATCCAATCTCCACCAGGTGATATTACTTTAAAACGGACAAAATGCATCTGACCAGATGGTCAGCCTGCTCAATTTCATTTTTATACAGCATGAAGTTGATATATCTCAGTACATGAAAAACTGGTGTCCAAAAAGTAGATGTCCTCAATTTGATTTGTCCTGGTAACCGACGCTGCTTGTCCCGTAACCGACGCTGACAAAAATCAAAAATTCAATTAGAACAGCAAAAACTAATTTCATGTGGTCGAAACATATGTAAATCTTCTTACAATGATCAACATCACACATGGAGACGAAAGAAATCAAAAATTATGATTAAAATGTGACAAATTTCACCCTGAAAGTGGAAGAAAAATCCAGATTTACCCACAAGGTTCCGGCTATGAATCTTAAGATATCGTCAACACAGATTATGAGACTGTGCTTTCTTTCAGCTACCAAATAAGTATCCAAATAACTGCAATTTTGAAAGTACAGAAAATGAGTTGTAATTGCCACTTTGTAATCGATGTGCATTTTCTAGTCAATTCCTGTTTGCTGAACTAACTTCTGTTTATTTCTATGAACAAGCGATGAATAGCGAAAGTAGCTTTTATGGTTACATATGAAAAAAATACCTTACCTCTGCTATAACGGATATTTATTTCAATCACCAGAGTGTGCGTTAGAACCACAGAATTAGATTGTTTAATCGTATCACTTTGCTAGAAGTGCAAACTGATTCAAACAGATGGCACATGCAGGAACTTATTAAGTGGGCAAAAAGAAATTTTTAATACCTTACAGTGATAGGAAAAATAGTCGTGCGTCGCTTGCGGATTGCTCTGAATTCCTTCAAAATGCTCCGATCACCATGATTCCTTCAGATTCGAAGAATTCAGATCATTGCGCAAAAGTTTTCTCGATAATGTTGGGCCCTCCGATCATTTTAAAAAAGTTAGCAGGCGCACAAAAGAACGTTCACGAACTTCTCGGCAGAACTTGTCATTGACTGTGTCTCTTTGCTGCGTGATCCGGTTGATAGCAGTCACTGAAATTTTGCACAATTTGGCGTGTTTAATGTTGAAGTGGCTGCACATTGTTCGATTGCTATGGCATTTAGTCAGTAGATTGTGCCATTTCATTAACGTTACATGTTCCAATGTTTCCCTTCTAGTCAAACGGAAGAAGAGACGACCTGTCTAATTCTGTGGTTAGAACAGTAATATACTGCACTATGTCGCAGTCATTTTGACTCTGTGTTATTGACCGATAGATGTCTATGTTGCGGTATATTGCTGGCATTCATCTCAATGTAATACACTGACAGGATGAAACCAATAAGTAGCCAAGAGAAAAAATTGAAAAATTGTGGATGGACCCACTGCTGTGTAATTTTCTGAGTAAGCAAGTGATTGAAATTGACTAGAAATCTCTACATTAACGTCAACTGCTCGCAAATTGAGGTGAAAGGGTCTTCTCTGTTTGGATTCAGAGAGAGCGGGAGAAAAATGTCGCAGCAATCAGAACATGGAAGATAATTTACATGACTCGGTTGGTTTACTTTGAAAGTTATCGTCGCTAGCAACTAACACCCGAGGCAAACTTCTAAATATAGTCCTCCTCTTTTGCCACCCACCACTGTCTCAACTTTTCACACTTTCCATTTACAGACATTTTTTCAACGCGTTTGATAATAAATACTTCTCTATCAAATGCTGTAGCAGAGCGGTGAAGTGAAACGAGTGTATTCATGCCTGTCATACTATCCATTTGTTTTAATGTCTGGAATTTGAAACTGATATGTGTTCGTGGGAAGGCATTCTTTGACGTTTGCTTTGTTAGACAGTAGAAATTCCTGATTCGCTGATATCTTCCTCTCAGGTTACTCAAAAACAGATAGAAGAATCGAAACACTGTCTATTCACGACAGATTTCTATGCTTTCATTGTTGACATTTCCTTACAAGTGTGTAGACACCTATTTTTGTAAACAGGATGTTCCTGATCACACCTAAAAAATCGGTGAGAAATTATTCAATCGAAATAACATTATGTGGCATTGAGAAAATCTGATGACATGTTATTGTTGTTATTCATCGCGTCTATGTAAGAACTCCATGGAAATGGCCGAGTGGTTTCCGCCTTGGACTCCGGCACGCAGTACACGAGATCGGAAGTCAGAGGGAGTGCCATGCATTTTACACAACAATGCTCATCCTTTTTCCCTTCATTTCCCGACCTAATAGATAATAATAATAATATTAGGCATTTATTGAAGTATAGACAGCCGTGGCTGATCATAATACATACAAGAAGACAAAGGCATGTAAAAAGACGTTAGTTAAGTTAAGTCAAACATCCACGTCCTTATCATTAGATTCCTCAAATTATGAGGCAGAAATATCACGAGACAAGAAAAGTCGCACCACTATACGATCTTGAACTGTCTTTTATCTTCTATCTGGATTATCTCTTCTGAATATATGATAGCCATTGTTGACGTTGGAAGTCCGAAGTTAATAGTGTAAATCGGAATTAATTGTATTGCTTTCTCTTTTTCTTCTTGAGTCTATTTCATACATTTTTTGATGACTGAGCTCTTCCTTTCTGAATGACTTGAATGGCTAGTGCTTTGACAATGACGCTGTACATTTTTGATCTTAAGAATAAAAATCTGTCTTCTAATTGATCTTTCTAATCCAAAACATCCAAGATATCAAACAAATTTCACGCAGCATTTCTGGGTGTATGTTATGCGTGAATCAGATCATATCCATGCTCAGATAGACAGAGACTCATAGATATGCAAGATGGCAAAACAGCTTACGAGCTACATGCACAGATTGCAGAACCGCAGAGCTATCCAACCTTCTACCTTGAGGGCAGCCGATCGAATGATGTTTAGATGTCTCGTTCTCCCTCAATAAGCTAAGGCTCTGCATGAAAGTCTCCCATACTAATTAGGAAGAGGAAGAAAAAGTGTTTCACCATTCAATGCAAACTGACTGGTAAAATATAAGAAGCACTTCATTGTTATACAGTAGTGGCCACTTTAATTGCATCACTTTTTGGACAAATATTGCATCAAAATATATAACCAATGTGGAAGATCAAAAGCAACATATATTCCAAGCCAATCATGTAATTAGCATACTCAAAACAAATAACATTCGGATCACATCAGTCACATGAAGCTTACCATCTGGGGTACACAGGTCAAACAGATCAGCAGCGAACATGACCCCCTCGATTTTTGATCAGTTCCTCAATCCTCTTCGGCATTCCCTCGGCGAGTTTCGCACACGACGATTTTATGCGCTCATCGTGATGCCAGAGGCTGATCACACTGGAGATGAGTTTTTGTCTTGTCGACACGTCCTCCTTCCTGAGTCGGCTCATCAGGATGGCCCACAAGGTTTCGATTGGTGCCAAATCGGGTGAGTTTCCTGGCCACTCAAGAACTCGGACGCCTTTTGACTCAAGATGCTTGGTCGACTTCTTGCTGCGATGGCAAGGTGCTTGGTTCTACTGGCGCATCCCATCGCCATTGGGGAAGCGTTGGATCAATTCGGGCAGGATTCGGGTATCGATGACATTCACGTATTGCTGTGAGTCCATCATGCCTTCACGGACATGGAGACGTCCCGGACCAGATGAAGAGAAACATCCCCAAAACATGACTTTTGGAGGATGCTTCACACATTGATTCACATGCTGTGGTGACAAAGGTTCTCCAGCGGCACGACGAATGAATTGGTTTTGATATCCTTGCACGATGAAGTGACTTTCATCGGTGAAGAGAACGTTCTTCCATTGCTCGGATGTCCAGGAACGATATTTCCTTGCCCACGCTAACCTCTTCCTTATCATCTGAGACGTCAGAAGCTGCTTCTTGTATGGTCGCTTAGAAATTCTTCAATTCTTGACAAGGACCCGTCGGACAGTTCGTGTGCTGACTTTCAAATTGAGACTCATTTTGTGTTCGTTCGAAGTCATAAATGGCAGTTTCTTGTTTTCTTGCACAAGCAATCGTTCCTCTCTAGATGTTAACTTCCTCTTTCTCCCACACTTGCCTTTCTCGCTGGTGTTAGACTACCATTCTTCTTTTGATGGGCGATGATGCGACAGACCGTTGATTGATTTACTCCAACTTCTGCTGCAATCTTCCGCTGCGACTATGTCGTAAACTGATGCAGAGTCAGAATTTTCGTTTGAAGCTGAGGCGAAACATCCATGACCGACGCGAAGTGTACGAAGCAGACATGAACAGTGAAATGAAAGAATATGATGAACATAATGTAACAACAGGATTGATTCATTTAAGATATCTATGATTTGAATTGACGAATCCTATTGCTGATCCTCGACTTCATTGATATCTTGTTCATAGATATCTGCCAAGCTCTCACATTGGAATGATTCATCTTCTGAATTAGCATCACACAACTCTGACACTGGCTCTCCTTTGATGCAATTAATTTGTCCAAAAAGTGATGCAATTAAAGTGGCCAATACTTTAGCTATTGCCTACAATATTACAATCTTACTAGTGACTGTTTATTGCAACTTTGTTCCACTTATGTTGCCTAGTTTTGTTCTACACTGCGGTCGTAGACGATTGAAATGTAATAAATCATTTGAGCTCGGTAATTTAGGGGTTTCAACATTTCTGACGAATAAATCAGTCACAATAATGCATCAATAGAGGCCTATTGAATAAAGACCTATTTCAAAGCTAATGGTAGCGCCTTGTGTAACTGATGTACGAGGGGGACTACAAACATGTATATAGCTTTCAAATTTCTGAAGATGAACATGAACTGAAAGTAGCTCAAGAAATATTTGATAGACTTCGGTTCTCTGCCGTGGATGAGTGATAAAAGAAGTCCACTAATTTCATCTGTCTCCATCACCATTTTGTAGTGCTTTAAACCCTTGGGAAAATATGCATGTCGTCGAACAACATTCGAATGTTTATAAAGTGAAAACCCTTATCACAGCTCAATTATTGGAAACATAATTGGAATGCTAATGACCTTGAGACTATCGGTGAATCGAAACGTTTCTGGCGATTTTTTGACAATTTTTAAGGATAAATTTACGTCGACCAAATGGGCCAAAAGCGATTCTATTTTTCCACGAATAATGACGAAACTCCCGTACAGACGAACCATGAGATTACTCACATTATATTTAACCGTTGTCTGCATTGTTCAAGTATTTCACAGACTGCCCATTTTGCGAAGTTCTTTCCAAAAATTTTCCATTCCCATATTGAGCGTCTGAAAGGCATGAAATTATAACTGTTTTTGAGAACAATCCTCATCCAATGTAGTTTGATTCATGCTCCTTAGCATGGATGGCACTTGCTGCGGCCCCGCTCCTGTAGTAAAATTCAAGGTCAGCTGGTGACATTAACCCCGACCGCTGAACTAGCCCACCTGTGTAAAGCTCACAGCAGAACAATATTGCTTGAATGGATTCAACTGGAAATGGTCACATGTGTCGACGGCATCACGAAACGGTCTTTCACAAAGTAAAGGAAAGTTCGCTCTCGAGTGGAATGGTTGCAATAACCAACAGTTGAAAGTAAGAGATTGACTTGATGCATTGCTTTTGTTGGAGGAAATCCTTGAGGCTTGATGTTAGAAAGAAGAAACAAATTCAATTATTCTGAGCACTTCGTTCTCTGAAGATGATGCGCCGAGCGCACCGAAAGTGCTCAAAATAATTGAATTTGTTTCTTCTTGCCAACATTGGGTCTCAAGGATTTCCTCCAACATAAAGGTCTGCTTATACTTCTGGCGTAACGCGCCGGTCAACGCTAATCGGCATGCGCTGACGCTAGTTGGTTGACTTCGACAGAATAAAATTTGCAGTTAACTGTAACCGGCGCGATCCATTGAACAGTCACATTGTCAGTTTCCGGGAACGCGTCAGAGTTAGTTGCAATTCAACCTCATTTTCAACCAGCCGACTGATTGCAATGCAACTGCCTGCGGAATCTGTAACAAATACGAATGTTGATTTGTTTGAAGAATTGTTAATTGAAAGAAGTTTGGAAGTGCGAGCATTTGTGAGTGGCAAAAAGTAATATATTCAAGAATACGGAGAGTGAACAACTCATGGAAGGAGATAAGCCGGACCCTTATTGGAATAGAGAAAGACGAAACAGCATGCAAGAAAAGAAGGAAACATCTGCTCGACCAGTACATGCGACTACGAGCAAAAGACCGAGAAACAACAAGTAGTGATAGTCCGGCAACCACAACGAGTTTCTGCAGGGAACGAGGCCGAAAGTGAGACTTTCACTGAATGATGTACGCCCTATGCACACTACGAATCGGTGCGTCTGCCTAGTTCCTCTTCTTGTCAGACAAGATCAAAGAAAAACACATGTAAATCCAATGGGACGCAGATTGCGGTTTTTGGCTAAAGTGAAATTTTCTATGTTTTCTCTGATTAAACGAAACGTACTAAGCCCAGAGTCACAATTTTTGACATGGAATGTCTTCAGGTCATTTCCTTTCATCTTCATGCACCCCTGTCTATAAAGCATTTCTATTTTTGTCCATAACACATTTCGATTTGGCGAGCTTCTTAATGTCGGCAAACACAAAGATTTTGAGCAACTTTATCCACATTTAACCACATTCTCACACACATTGCCGATCAGAAGCATGATAAAGGCACATGCACATCATAGGAAATGACCTTAAGACATTCCATGTCAAAAATTGTGACTCTGGGCTCAGTACGTTTTGTTTAATCATAGAAAACATACAAGATTTCATTTTAACCAAAACCTGCAATCTGCGTCGCATTGGATTTACATGTGTTTTTCTTTGACCGTGTCTGATAAGAAGAGGAACTCACTAGAACTCGGCAGACGCACCGATTCGAAGTAGGCATAGGGTGTACATCAGTCTGTGAAAGTCTCACTTTCGGCCTCGTTACCTGCAGAAACTCGTTCTGGCTGCCGGACTATGAAGGAAGATCTATGCCGATCGTTTAGAAGTATTACCAAACTATCGCTTTTGTCTAGAATACTCCTCTGAAACTCTTATCGCCACTATGTTCAAATTTCGCTTAAGATGCTGCCGATGATGATCAGGATTAGGAAAGAAAAAATAACATTTACTGAAAATGTTGAAAATCTCGAGCCAATAAGTAGAAGAAGAAAAAGGAAACACAACACACATAAGTGTTGAAAAGACCTTGGTTAATCATTTTCTTGAAGTTGATGTTGGGAAACCAAGTAGACAAGATGGTAATAATTCGTTTTTTAAATGCTTTCTTAATTTCGGCCTCCTCTTAGGCCATCATCAGAAGCAGATGGTGATAACGATGGCCTAAGAGGAGGCCGAAATTAATAAAGCATTTAAAAAACGAATTATTACCATCTTGTCTACTTGGTTCCCCAACATCAACTTAAACAACACGCATAGTTTGATCACTTGTACACTAACTGTCATTGATTAGAAGGAAAAGCAGGCCGACTGACATTATCAGTGGACTGATGGTTTTTCCAGTCGACGTGCTGCAGTCTATAGCAGCGTAATTATGCGTCAGAAGCATATGCCGGCCTTAAGAAGTAAATAACCAGCAGGCTTCTTTGACGTTGTACACTACAAATTGCATTGTAGTAATGGTAGTAACAAAGTGCATTTGTAGTAACTTTTTCTTCAAGCTGGATGATTGGCAGCTAAAATGATGGAGTAATTTGATGAATTGAAAAATGTGATATGTACATCCTATGTGTGCTTGATCCTTTCGCATGAGAGTAGTATATTTCAAACTATGTGTTAATGTTTAATTTCTTTTCATTTTAAGCACATAAAATGAAAAGTTAGAATAACACATGGAAGAACAGGAAATTGTATAGAAGTTGACCGTCACAATTAAGCAGGAATTCCAGAATTCATACCAAAACTCTCCTGTTCATGCGGAGTACCGTAGACTTTAATTTAGGTGAATAAAAGCTGCATACCTTATTTCTCTGAGCTATAGTGGAAACAAACCGATCAATGCCAGCGAGTCGAACCAAACTTGGTTTTTCGATTGCATCGGCGCTGGCCTGGTGAGCTCTATTACCGCTACTTACTGCATTTTCATGTTGTAAAATTATGCGAAGTATTTAGTTCAATTGCTTTCAAAGCACTGATAAATAAAACTTTCACATATCTGTATGTGAATGTAATGTCATTTATAATGCGAAATTCTTGCCATCGACATAGTGCCAAGCATGACGTGTTCGATGAATCTCAAATGTAGGCCACTTTCCTGCATGAAATTCAATCAGATTACACAGTGAAAGCTCTTTCTTCTCTTTCTCTCTCTCTCTCTCTCTCTCTCTCTCTCTCTATCGTGCACATGCATTATTCCTGTGTGAATATTTCCCTCTAAATTTCAATATTTTCCTTTATTTCCATCCACAAAATCACTTTTTTTCTCTTCCAGTAATAATTTTGGCTTTGGATGTCAAAGAATATAAGAAATCATAAACTACATTTGTCAAGCTGATCTGCCGACAATATCAGGAAGTCTCTATAGATTACAGTCAATGAATTCAACCTCACTGACGTTTGTAGATTGAATATTCAATTATTCTGTTAACACGCAAATCATCTTATGATATTTTCAACGTTTATGGCTTCTCCTCGCTTCAACCATCTGTCATAAACGCTTAACAGATAGCTTGTCATCGAAGAAATATTTCCAATTCTCCAATGTCATTAAATTCATGAAGAAATCCTTATGCCTCAGACGCATCTAAGTGATTGAAAATATTGAGAAACCATTTCTTACAACAAATCTGTATATTATGCATATACTTCAAATCTACGACTTCAAATGCCATGTACGAATTATTTGCTGCAATGAATGGTCAGTAAATGTAATTTTCAAAACGAAACTTTGCATCAAATATTCGTGCATTAAGCAATTCACTCTTCTTTGTAAAATAATAACTGCAAGATCATTCTCTCAACCACGATGCTGGCGAAGACTTCTAAACATGATGCCATATTCTTGGGTAATCACCTTTTGAATTCAAAATTTGAAATTGTGAAATTTTCGTGATTGGACTGGAATACAATGTGCAACGTTACTAACATTTGTTGGCATTTCTCGTCTTAACGACCTTGAATACATCAAAACAATGATGATATTCTCACTCTTCATCACAAGAGCTTTCATTTGGTCAAAGGGTTTCTGAGATTGGGCAAGAAATAGTAATCATAGCAACAAAATCATCTTTTTGACCTTTGACCTTTCATTTGACCTCCACAGTGACCTTGAACATCAAAAAAATAATTAATTCTTACTCTCCATGATGAGAGCTTTCATTTGTTTAATTCTTTATGAATTTGGACAACAATGCTTGGGCGCCCTCCCACAGCCGGGCGCGTTTTTCAAAGCACCTCAGTGGGGCGAGTGTTAATGCTGTCAATGAAAAATTTGCAGTCTTCTGTATCAAGATACAGCGAGCTTTGATTTCATTGCAAATAATTCATGCATTATTATCAACTATCAGCCACGATTTTTACATGACTTAGCCGAATTATCAGTAAATAATCCATATTCAAGATTGTTGCAATCAACAATGCAGTTTTTATTTTCTTCAGTCCACAATTTTTTTTATAATGGAAAAGATTCGGCCTACTGCTGCATTTGCACCGTACACAAAAAGAGAGCTGTACAATTTTAAGACGTTCTGATAAACTGACCATTTGGGGCATCGAGGCAGTCAAATATTTCAACCCGACGTTCATCAGAAGTCCGCTTCAGCTATTCATTCTACTTTTCTTTCGTTGTGGACACTGTAAATCGTAATGTGCCAAAAGGTGGAACACATAGAGGCGAAAAAATACTTTTCCCTCCTGTGGCTGATATTGGCAGGTTAGATGGAACAATTAAACGAATGACGTGTCCCTTACAGGAGGAAAAATAGGTGCCCAAATGTTGTAGAGAAGGTGAAAAAAATTAACATGACCTGATATCAATTTGCGTTGATATCTTCACTTATTTTCACATTTTCAGTGACACTTTAGCTGATCTATTTTTCCAGGTAGAGTTTCAACTGATGATTTTCAATGTACTGACACAGAACTGCTTCTACCTTATCAAAAAACGTATTTAAATGAGCTGAGTGGACCAGATCTAAACAATCCTCTATCTGCATTGAAGAGGGTGTATTTAAAGAATTCCAAGTTAATGGAGCAGATTCGTGTAAAAAGTTCCATTACTCTAAATGAGTGAAACATGTTTAGAAATACTCATCAACAAATACATGTAAATAGTTGCTTGCTGCATCGTATCCATCCCGCTGTAAGTTACGAACCAACTTGTTGGCCTCTATACCGATAGATCGTTGACTACTTCGTTTTATGAGTTCGTTGTATTTTTTTACTAAGTGAATGTCAACATGGCAATGATCAAGGCAAAAATAGCACGCCATCACCATCATTTAGTGTTTTCCAACCTTTACCCATAACAACTATCTCTTTTTGAAGATGTTAATTGATAGATTTATCATTATCTCTGAGGCTGTCCTGATTGCAATGTATGAAAAGGTCACTAAACCTGATGCCTACTACAGTGTGCAAGATTGTTCTCAATTTTATAGAGGAAATCTGCAATTAGCAGGGTAGTGAAATCCCGAATACCCTTCCAAATTTCACTAACATGCTACTTGCAAATCTCAAATTTACCCGGGCATGGCTGTGAGTTTAAATAGGGAGCTGCGGCGATGCTGAGAGATTTGAGCTAGGCATGCTGATGATTCCTGATATTGGATGAAAAGGCAGCTGTTCAGGTCTGTTTCCATTTTTCAACTGAAGATGCAACTCAATATTCAATTATTCCATTTGCTTTATGTGAGAAGGTCAAGCGGTATCGTTGTCGGTACGCATTTAATGAGAAGAGACTAAGCTTCCCTAAGCAAAGTCTATAACCGAGATTTCGTAGCTGCGGGAGGAATCGAGTCATTCGATTCGCCGTTGAACATTTTCATGAAGATCAACATTCTTTGCTCGACATGGATTACAAATCGGACACCTGCATTCCACACTGTAGGCTATAAGCCGTAAATATCCGTTAAAATTAACAGCTAAAATTAGTTTCAGGGCTTTTTCTTTGTCTGAACTGAAAATATCCGCAAAAACAGCGCTATTTTTCTGATACAGACGGACTTTAACTGTTACGTCATCCCTCATCAAATTGTGACGTCATCATTTTAACAGACATTTACGGATATTCTCTGTGTTAAAGCTTTTCTGTTAAGTTTAATTGTTATTTTACCTGTTTTTAGCGGTGTGCAGTTTCAGTGCAGGTGCGGTTGATGCCATGCATTTATACAGGACTGTAATACCCTTAAAGATTTATATACACAAACCACCGATTTACTAGACCAAGTATTCTACTGCTTTTGCATTTGAGCAATAAACTATTAATAGCAATTGGAACAAATTGATAATCACAGCATTGACTTATTAAAATTCTAGTTATTTGAAAGTTATAGGGCTTAAAGTAGAAATTCTTTTTCTTCGTATCTCTGCGATGATTTATAATATCAAAGTTCCTTGCTTGTTCTTGCAGGTGATTTTATTACGAAACATAATTGATATTTCCGGCGATTTCCCAGGCGACAGTGAACTTCAGACTTTCATGATTAATGAAATGTCTCCGTACAGTGGTTTGACCCCAAGATCAGCGAATTGCTGGCTACTGTAAAACTGCGTCCTTAAATGTCCTTCAGCATTCCCCTTTCAAGTCAAGAAAGAAACAAGTCCGCGAGTGAACACGTCTGTTTCATATTAACACATTCTACATGACAAGAAATATAGACAGCTGGTGATCTGAAAATTGCACATGAGACATGGCACACATACACACACGTGGGCCAGACAGATGACAAGACGACGGAGACAGATAAAACAGGGTCAGAAATGTCAGTTTAAATGCAAATTCGAATGATAAAAGCAAGTAGATAACAAAATATCAAAGCAGATTTAAATTGAAGTAACATTGCCGATCAGTTGTTGGCATTCCATGAAATTGGAGTCTCTTGGTTGTTTTACAGTCATTTCTAGCGTCAGGATGATGTCAGATTTATTCGCTCCGGGTCAGAGATAAGATTTTGATTTCTGTGTTTCAAACCACAAATTGCGTTCGTCTGGCTGGGAGTAAAATCATCGTAACTGACCATGACCTAAATTGGTTACATACAGACTACATGGGAATACATACGCAATTGGGACATTGCTTACGTGAAGGTAAATCTAGCCATCTATGGTAAATCTATATCAGTCTTTATTCCATCATTAATCTTTAGGATAAAACTTCACACCCATTTGTCTCCTATATCTAGGTCAATGTCAGTTGCGAAAATTTTGTTCTGAACCAGATGGGTTGATCTCTTGATTGTCCATGATATGGAAAAGACAGTGTTACATTTTTATGGTAGAATGATATATTGATACGAATGATAAAGTTATATGAAAAGTAGAGGAGAAGTAGACAAATGCTTAAAGGTGCGTGACAAACGGATGATCAAAATTTCATGTGTATCCGATTGAACGCAATCTCTTTCCAGATTTAATTGTATTCTCGGTTGCCTAGGGGGAATACTTTTACACCGTTCGCGATGAAATATTGAATGCTGATTTCCATGATTACATGTAATCGCTTGAATGGATATCTGTGTACTTAAGTTGTATAACAATAGGATTTCCAAACGATTTACACCTTTTCTCAGATAAATACCAACAATTTTAATTCAACAGAGATTCGTGCCATTTTGCACCAGTTTTAAGATGCTATTCGATTGTTCGTTCTCCTTTCAAAAATTCGCAAACGAATATTGTTGCATATGGCTGATAGCATATGAATTCCGGCAGGTACAACTTCTCATTAAGGCAATTAAAATAAATGATAGAGTTCCACGAAATGAATGCAGTCCCGAGAAAGTCTCTAATTTACCACTGACTTCAAATTTAATATCGTGGTCTTGCAGCTGTTGCCCTTCGAATCTCCCTATAGGAAACTTGTGCTTAGAATGAAAAGTTCTGCAGCATTGGTGTACTATACCCATCCTGCAGGTTCCTATAAAAATTATTTCCAATAGGGGCATAGTTCATTTAGTTTCCTTCTATACGCTATCTATAGGACATTGAAAGACTGATTGCAGTTTCCTAAGCTGTATATCTACTAAGGCAGCGAGGAGACTGTATTTCAATGGATGGTCGTGTTCGCTTAGCCGAGTAGAAAGTTGTATTTGGAATTAAGTTTCCTTGTACGAGTTGGATTGTAGAATATTACAGTTGCTTTCTTTAATTTTCCGATCTGAAAGCTGTGTTCAGAAAAATGGAGCCGTAACAACTGCGAATCTAAGTCAGTCGAAGACATTTTCAGATCAACAGCGGCCATAGAAATACATTGTTTATCTGAAGTTGACTAGAATAGAAATTGACTCAAGGTCGTGGCACATCCAGAGGAACTAAGTTGGGACATGAGCCACCAATTAAAAAGTTTTGAGTTACACATGTGACTGATTCTAACCCAATGATGCAGCCCTTGACAAGTGTACATGTATCTAAGTGAAAATGCGTGCGATTTATGTGCCACTATTGTCCATTGCAAGAAGCTTTGTTTCCATTCTAGAGAATTTTTGTTATCAATTTCTATGACAACGGTAAGATCATGTATCAACAAAGGCAATCAACTGAGCAACTATTGAAAGTTGTTCAGAGACTGAAACAAATATGAGCTTTTCGCAGCAATGATATGAGCCTTGGGTAGTGAGTTTGAGTAGCAGTGACCTATCATTTCATTCATCAATAGAAAGTCTCGGTTTGATACATTTGTGTGCGCCTTATCATTACAGTAAATGATAAAGTAATCAAGCGCATATGTGTCTGCAACTGAATATTTCATGTGCTAGGATCTAGAACTGGAGATGACATCTCCAGGTACGTACATGTGCATGTATCTTAGACTGAGCTTACGAGATGCAAATTGAGAAGAAAAATAACATGGAAAGCAACTTTTATCTGCCAATGTTGTTCTACAAACATCGTAGCTCATTTTCAATTCGCTCTAATCGCTTTGCGAGAGCGACTGTATTGAATCATCCGCGTCCTTGATTGCACAATCAACACTCAAATATTTTGACAAATAATTTCCTTTTACTTCCCTTCTTCTACAGATGTTGCTCAATGATATCCGTGACAAATTGACTATGTGAGAAATGGAGAATGAATGAGTGGCATTGAAAGTTTCCTGGATATGTTGCATAAGACGAAGCAAAAATGATCTAACAACGATATGTCCAATATTGTTCAGTACGAAGTCGAAATCAAATCCAAAATGCTCTGAAACTTGTTCAAATGTAGCTGTCTTGATCTGAGAGCATCTTGTTGGATTTCTCGAGTGTTATGCACCATTTTGAGAATTTTTTCCGTTTTCTCCGTGGTTAATATACAAGTTATTACTTGCCTAGTATTCATCTTTACTTGGGGTATATGGCTTTGCTTATTATACACTGAGCTGGAAGGATGACAGCTTTGATCCTCTTTTTTCGATTGAGAATATAACTAATGAGACAGATAACGCGTTCCCAAAGCAAACGATGTGATAATTGTGTCAATTCTTCCTCTAATGCAAATAGCAACCTTCATGACATTCCCTTACGAATAGGATTTCATAACGGAAACTGAGTACTTTTTTGAAATCTTCACTACATTTATATGGAGATGACATTTATCAAGACTGCGTGCATAGCTGTTTACTACGTTATGTCTGGAATAAGCTCATAGTGATACAATGCATAAGGTGTATATTCAGTCAGCGCCTCTTCTATTTTATGTAAATATCTTTTCAAAATCTGTCAATTTTCCACAAGAAGAGAACATGATAAAAAGTATTCTTTGCAATTTCTTTAGGTAGCTAAAGCTTATGGTGCGTAAGATGAGTAAGCATGATCAGTTAACATTAGTGACTAGATATTTCGTAAGTGAGGTTCCTCATTCTGTCGCTGAGGGGTAAGAGAAAATAAGCGGTTCCTTACTATAGGGTCTACAAACGATTTATATTGTTATATGAACGTAAACTTCCCATGACGCATTTGGTCTCGGTACACAGTCTCATCGCCCCTTGAACTTCGCCTTTCAACTAAGGGACCGATTATTTTCTCTTTTCGTTTGGCAAATTACTAACAATTCATATTGTTTCAATTTTGCAAATTCGATCAAAGGCCGAGATCAACCGAAATAATTGATCAATAACACGTGCGATGTCTAAAACTTCGGCAATATGTGTTTGTGAATTAAAATATTTATTGAAAAATTGCTATGTTGAAAAGTTTCGAAAATGTTGCAAATAGGTCAATAAGCCATAAACTAGCTATACTCATAAGAAAGCAGTCACTTTATTATGAGGGATATTTGCTACTACACGCTTCAGCCCTCACTTACGACGCAATTTTCGTTTTCTCTTTTCCTTTCACTACTGTCTCGTGACCTGAAAGTGATGTTATAAATGACATAATTCACCAATTTCAGCAAAAGTGAAAATTTCTGTATTTTCTTGGAACGTACTTTTAACGTTCATGTCTAATACTGACATTTCGAATTTGAAATATCAAAATTCATCTCCTTCAATAGGTGCTAAACAGACAATTACTTCGTCATTAATGCCTGCGATTTCTGAGGAATTCATTTTCAAATGTCACAAGCTCGCTGACGATAGAGTTGGTAGAATTTGCATCAGAATTTCAGCGTTCGATTTTCCACAATACCCTTAATTTCTTGTCTTCAATTAAGTTATCTTGGTCTATCTATTTGAGAAATATTCATTCGTCTTCGACGCATCGATATAAAAGCTTTACTTTCATAAGTTCGTATACCTCTCCGTTGGGTAACTCTAAACAGATTTGCGTGACGGTAAAATGTATCTGACAAACATCTGCCACATTATATGACTTTCTGGATTTTGTCTTCTTTGCATTCTAAGCATTCTTCTTCTCAAAATAAACTGTCTTTGTTGCAATATTTTGCTGAATGCGTGCGTGTATGCACTGTGTGAGTGTGTGAGTGTGTGGCATCGATTGCTACAACTTCCTGCTGTGCCTCGATAACAAACAAGCAATGTGCTGACTGCCTGATAGATAGAGATATATATCCATGGACAACTAGAGAGAGAGAAGGACTCGTGTCTGTAGGCCATGCAAATGCATTATATGAACGGGAGAAAATGCAAGTATTGTACATAAATGGCTCTATCTTTTGAACCACTGGCCCGATTGATTTCATATTTGAAATACTGATGATTCAGGGCAAGGGCATCATTTCTTCTATTCATGTAACCCTAACATTCTCAAAACTAAAAAAGTTAGTCAGCGGGCAAAAATAAGTAACTCAATAAAAAAAGGAAATACCTTGATTTTTATCGAGTTACTTATTTTCGCGCGCTGACTAACTTTCTTAGTTTTAAGAATCTTTGGGTTGCATGAATAGAAGAAATGATGCTCTCGCCCTGCATCATCAGTATTTCAAATATGAAATCAATCGGGCCAGTGGTTCAAAAGATAGAGCCATTTATGTACAATACTTGCATTTTCTCCCGTTCATATAATGCATTTGTATGACCTACAAATGGCAGATTTAACACTCTGAGTGATTCAGTGACGAGTGATTCAGTGACCCTTTATATTTGTCCATGGATAGATGCGACTACGTCATACCGACGCCTCTGAAAGTGTGTAGAATCATAGCTTACTACACTTTCCTTCGGTAGTTGTCGTAATGAAGAGACGGTTGACCGCTGAACGTGCTGCTGTTTTGATTCAAGATTCAATCTAGTAGTGAAAGCAGCGAAGATGAAGGAGAAATGGAGAATGTATCAGACATCGAGGAAGAAATCATGGCCTTCCCTATCGCTAACGATGAAGTTGAAGAAGGAGAAAGTGAAAGTGAAGACGAAGAAGAAGCCAGTGAATTGCATGCGGCTGAAACTAGGAATTTCGTATCGCTATCTGGAGAAATTTGGACTGATGGACACCCTACATCCACTGGAAGAATGCATTCAGGAAATGTTATGCGAATACGACCCGGAATTACTGCTTTCGCATCCCAGAGAATTCATGACCATATATCTGCTTTCAAAGTTATTTTCGATCAGGATATGCTATCCACCATGGTTATTGAAACAAACCGTGAGGGCCGAAGGGTGAAGGGAAATGACTGGAAGGCGATTTCATCGGCGGAAATGAAGCGTACATAGGTCTATATATTCTACGTGGTGTTTTCAAAAGCAAGAATGAAGAGTTGCGCAAGTTATGGAATAAAGAGACAGGTCGTGCCATATTTAGAGAAACTGTCCATAAATCGGTTTGAAGAAATTCGAAGAATGATGAGATTCGACAACAGGGCCACAAAAATGACAAGATTACGAAATGATCGACTTGCAGCTGTTCGCTTACTCATTGATGGCGTAGTCACCAACAGCCAAAAGTGTTACAACCATGGAGAATGCGTTACCGTGGATGAAGAGTTATATCCTTTCAAAGGCCGGTGCCAATACATCCAGTACATGACAAGCAAACCGGCTAAGTATGGACTGAAATTCTGGATTCTCGCTGATTCGGAAACCTATTATGTTTCTTATGTAAGTATGTATACCGGAAAGGACACAGTCAACAATCGCGGTGATCGTGGTTTGGGAGAACATGTTGTTTTACAGGCCACAGATAATTTCTTCACGAGCATCTCCTTAGCCAGAGAACTAAAGAAGCGTGATCTCACTTTGCTGGGCACTATAAAGACATGGAGAAGAGAAATACCAAAAGCAGTGAGGAATCATCAAGGCAGAGAGCTCTATTCCAGCAAATTTCTGTTTACGACAAGTGACCGCAATCCAATTCAACTCGTTTCCTACATGTACAAGGCGAAGAAAAACAAGGTTGTGATGGTCTTGTCATCAGCTTACAAGTGTTCATCCATTCAGGAATCCCATCCGAGAAAATTACCAAATGTTATTCACTATTATAACCAAACGAAGGGCGGAGTTGATGTGATGGACAGAATGGTTGGAAATTACTCAATGAAATACAAGTCAAGAAGATGACACGTCACGGTTTTCTGCAATTTGCTAGACATTGCCTGTCTCAACGCCTTTGTTCTTTACAGCGAGGTATTTCCAGAGGAGAATCGACGCAGAAGTCATGACGGAGACTATTTCTGATTTCTTTGGGAACTAATCTTTCTGCTGACTACCGGAATTCCAGACGTCAAATGCTGAGACAGAGCAGCGTGGAGTCAAATCCTCATCCAGCTCTCTCTTCAGCCAGATGCTCTGAATGTTGGAAGTCAAAGGTTGACAGAAAGACCAAATACTTATACTGTATCTGTCAGACTCCCCTGTGTTTGCAACATTCTCAATTTAAATGTGATTCGTTCTAAACGTTGAATTTTTCGTATTTGCCAAGTATACATACATGTATGTACAGAGACATTATAGGCCTGATGAGCATTTATTTACACCATTGATCAGTTTTTGTACATTGCCGATTTGACTAAATAGATCATCAAGCTACATCAATAATAAAAACTTGTTATTACATGTATTTAAACGCGCAGGACTACCTTTATGGGGCATGGGTCTCAGAGACCCACAATATGCAGAAACGGAGAAAAAAGATGATGCATTCTAGGGTTAATTAAATGAACTCAAGGGAGATACAGGTGGTATTGTCATCAAATGTGAGAAATGCAAATTTTTGCAGTTTTGCAGAAATTACAACGGAATTGAGTGATCATGATTGTAATGCAGAAGGAATTATGGTATTTCACAGATTCTCATGACTTCTCAAAACTTGAAATTTCATCCAAGAAAGCATGAATAATATCGCGACTTTTTCATGAAGGCTTTCATTGTAATACAATTCATGAAATTCCCTTGATAATCAGCTTGATTTCCGCTTAGTTAGGATGCTTGTTATCAAATATTCCTTTTGATATCCAACTTGTTTCATACTACTTACATAGGAGAGTCATCTCGGTAGTATATATAAATTGGCAAATTTTGACTTTTTTCAAAAGTGCTCAAATAATTTTTTGGACCACGGGAAAGTAATCTCCGCAAAAAATGAATCTTTTGATATAAAATTTGTCACTGTATACCGATACTTTTTTGAGTCGACACTCTACCTATATATCCCTACTCTATGATCTAAGCACTATTCAGCATCTGAGCACTATTAAGGTCATATGTGGAAACAGATTTTGCAACATTCTTATGTTGCATAATAAGACAGCGAGAAATGAAAGCCTTCTACTCCCGTTTAATGGTCAACTTCTAGAGATAGATATTCATATTTCTATGCAATTGTAATTTTATGGAATGTATACATGTACACTTTGAATAATAAAACATTGACATCCGATGTTTGGAAACGAATTGGATAGAATTGGCTCTAGCTAAATAAAAGTAAATATTTACCTACATATGTATTCTGTCTAGGAAATTCAGATCAGATTCAACTATCCACTGAGGTGATCATTGATGACTATCCTATAAAACGTAAATTCCTGGAGCCTCAGGCCTTTTTTATTGGAGAAAAATGCAATAATTGTGCCAGTATTTGTTAAAGATCAAATCTGAGAAGGAAGATGGGCATGAGTTTAATACGGTAATCAGTTTCACAGCCGTTTAATACGGGCGGCACACCATGAATGCCAAGCGATAAATTGTCACCCTATTCATCAACTGTCAGTTAAATGCGAAAATCATCATGGTATCCTCAATTGTAACATCAAAGGAATGTGAATGCCACACTTCGTATTCAATAATCGTGAATTATGAAAATTTGAACGCGTTAAAGCATCATGATTACCAGGGCATACATAGCATGCCTCCTATGATGACAGGAGCAATCACCAGGAAAAGAAAATTAAAATGAAAGAAAATGAATTGAATAAATGCTAATTTCTGACCCTTATTTATCTGTCTTTTGGAATTATTTGAGACGGAATGTCAAACATCGGTTGCAAGCATTTCATCTCCACATTCCATACACGGTTCCGGAGATCTGCTCCTAGCTTTGTTATCGGAATTCCGATGACGGATGATGAGCTTGCCTTCTCTCCATGGAGCTTGAAGACGAAGAGGTCGGAAGTCATCGGGAAGTGGTGTCTCACTGTTATCCAGTGCCACCAAGAGGTGGAAATGTGGCACTTCCTCCGGTCCATATTGTGGCGGATTCGCACACTTCATCGATGCGGCGCGATTCAACTGACGGATGACTAATTCCACAATTTCACGCGCTGTTGTCTTGTGAGTTAAGAAGAGGCGGACAGACGTGCCGTCAGCAAGACCGGTTGGATAGCCGGCGTGAATACGCAGAGTGCCACTTGTCGGTGCCACTTCTTCAAAATCTCCGTCTTTCGTCAAGATCACCCGGACTGGCGGCTGTGGAGGTGACGGAGCTCGAATGGCCGCTCCAGACAGTGGCACCAATAATCCAGGGGACGCTGGTCCACGACTATCATCAAGAACTCGACTTAAACCATCAAGGCAGACAACACATGTGCCCGACTTGTCTTCGCGAACTCGGGAGATGATGTCCGCTGCCCAACGATGTCCACTACGAGCCTGTTCAATCTCTGACACCAAATCGGCAAGACAAGCGACGCGCATCTTTGCAGATTCAATCTCCCTTTCAGTAAAAGCTTCCCGTTGTGACTGTAAAGCCAGTGGTTGTATTAATTCCAATGTGGCGGCGAGAGAAGCTATTTGCGCTGAGCTTGAGCTGCTACTCCGATGCGCCAAAGTTGTGTACAAATCAAAGATTTGCAGTGGAGTGCCGCAGAATGACGGAGATGGGAGGTGAAGGTCTGCGTCCAAAGGGGTGAACAAACGTGAAGCAGAAGGAAAGACGACAATGATAGAGACATCTTCAGACAACTCGATAACTGAATCCCGGAACATTGTACAAGAAGCTGCTATGCGACTGCCGAGGTTGAGCTGTACCTGAAAATGAAAACAGTGAATTAAGTCAACATTTTCATGAGAAGTAGAAATTGTTTCTACTTTCAATGTAATGCCCCGTCATGAACTATGAACAGAAGCAGCACTTCACCGTTTGTTTCACAGTAAATCCCCTTTCTTGAGTTACTTTACATTTCTATTTGTAGTCGCTGCTACTATTAAAACCACAGAATGAGACAGGTCGTCTCTTCTTCTGTTTGACTAGAAGGGAAGCATTGGAACATGTAAGGTTAATGAAATGGTACAATCTCCTGACTAAATACCATAGCAATCGAACAATGAGCAGCCAGTTCAACATTAAACACGCCAAATTGTGCGAAGTTTCAGTGACTGTTATCAACCGGATCACGCAGCAAAGAGACGCAGTCGATGTCAAGTTCTACAGAGAAGTTTGTGAACGTTTTTTCATGCGCCTGCTAACTTTTTTTAAATTGATCGGAGGGCCCAACATTAGCGAGAAAACTTTTGCGCAATAATCTGAATTCTTCGAAGGAAGGTATTAAAAACTTCTTTTTGCCCACTTATTAAGTTCCAGCATGTGCCATCTGTTTGAATCAGTTTGCACTTCTAGCAAAGTGATACGATTAAACAATCTAATTATGTGATTGAAGCTCTCATTCGTGACTGCGGCGAGTTCGAGAGCGACATCTGTGGGAAGAAAGACTGCACATCACAGACAGGAAGGTTATGTGCATCCTTGTAGAATGCAGACAGAAAGAAACTCTGATACATGCGAGCCTAATCTAATTACTTGCATGTCCAAGAAACCAACAATCTTGTCAAATACTGCAGTGAATTTTGTTATCGCTGTAATAACAAAATAATGATTCATTCATGTTTTAAGGAATTGCGCAGACTCTTTTGAAAAAACGTCGCTTGTTGGATTAAATGCCAGCTAATATTATGAATGAAACATTGTACACATTAAACAATCAGGAAAATACGATTATTTCTTTCATAACTGAAAAGAGGGTATTGGGTTATTGGCGTCGCGTGCTCCCAGACCATAGACCTTCGCTCCATAGTGGATTCCTATATTATTTCTGCAACAGACAGGATAAACTGCATAAAATAATTTAACGCTGTCTAAATTTCAGTGAATTTTCATACACTTGTTCAAGTACATGGACATTCAAGTCATGCTGGCATGCATGACTACAGACTGATATTTAAATGAAAGGCACTCCGAAGTCCATAGACTACCCGATATTGACTGTACTGCATGTGAATTGTGATTGACTATGAATCAATCCTATGTGACAGCCTCTTTTTCTAAACAGCCTCATAAGCATGCAATCCTAAGCTGATTGTTCGTCAACGCGACTCTTGTTTTCCTAAAATTTTAAACGTCAAATGACAATGCGATGTTGATTTCTCACATGACGCTTGATCGCCTTGGTCAAGGAGCTGAGATTAATACAGAGAAAATTCATTCTCTGTGAGAAAATGTCAAACATGTTTCAAAATTAGGGCTGCTAAAACGTTTTTTGTGCTCCTCATATTCTATCCTTTGAGAGTGGCTTAGTGTTTATTTCAAAGCCATTAACTTCGTGTGCGATGGTTACAGTTTTTCTGCATAATACCTCGGACGACTGACTGGCATAGAAAATATGTGTTTGCCAAGTCTAAATTTGCTGAACGATTTGACCGCAAAAAATTGCATATCGCTCGAAAAGTTACATGCCCTGTGCCTTTCTTAAATTAGACAACTCCATCTCCTCGAATCATCAAGATGCTTTTGCGTGCATTTGTTTGTACTTGACATGGAAAAGGGTTTGAAAATTATCTATAGTCGCATTTTGATTGATTATATGGTAGCTAATTGCTAATACTGAGAATAATTACTTAAGCTCTCGTATTCAGAGAGTCCGTTTGCAGTCCATTCATTGTGATCATTTACCAGCCTCTTGCGGTATACCTCAAGGTCTTGTGTTGGAACTCCTGTATTGCCAGCTGCAACACAGTGCCGCTGTGCCTCACACTGTATCTGATGATGTTCTGTCATTGTCAAATATACATAGACGATATCATTATCATTAGACAAGTGATTACTCTAGCTTTACAATACTTGACTATCGCCGCCTCATGATCGGTTTTGAAAGTTTTGTCCCTTTCCCTAGATCGGAATCATCCATTATATATCCATTATATAGGTCTATGGCTATTACTATTTATACCAATCTTGATGTTGACCTCGCAACAGCGCAATATTGATATAATTTCTGATGAAAAATGAAACTGAAACAAATCAGGATAAAAAGGAGATCAACTGCGACTCTAAACCGTGACAGCCTTCTCTCCATCTCCACGCACCACCTGCGCTACTACATGGACTAATCAAACAACTCGAATAATATTTTCATTCAAAAAAGCAAGACACAGATGATGTCGACTTGGCCGAATTACGAATCACTTCAAATATTCGACAGGCTCATCGCAACTATCGGATTCAGTTCTCGAGTGGTATTTAGATTCGGAATCAATGCTCCGAATGTTCCGAATGCTCCATAGTGGTCGAGGGAAGCATTATTTGATTCATACGATTATCTTCCGCTTCATGGAAGCTGCATTCCTAATGGTTCTATACCGATGAAATGAAGGCAGTTTATATTATAATGCTACAACGCCAATAAGTCACATTGCATCCTATTTCATTTGGCATCGATTCAAAAAGAAGTTATAAATATCCCTCCATATGATTGAGACAAGATGTACAAACAATTTGCCCTTCATATTTGATAAATCCTACATCAAAGTCAAGAAATATGTTTGATCGTGCATACTTCTTTGAAACATATTGTAATTACATTGACAAAATTGTCAAATGCATAATAATAGGTCGAAATGTGACTTGATTGAATCCAGAGAAGCTTCCGAGGTCAAATGGAGCTTACAATGAATTTAGTAATTTGCGCAGTTCTACAATAATCAACACTAGTCTCCGTGACACAGTGGTTAGATGCTTGGCCTGGTGGTTGAGCCCCGAAAGTGTCATTGGAAGTCGTCAAGAAGGGCATCCGGACTAAAATACATGTATCACAACGTTCTAGATTACACAGTCTGACTATGTCAGCACCGTCCAAGCCTCCAGTATGGGGTAGTGGTGACGGTCAACCATGTTTTTTTACAATACTTAACCGGCTGCTTGATTTCAGTATTCTAGCTGATATGAATACTGATGCAATTATTCATGAAAAAGTGTCGACTTCTGTGCTGCATTTTGCCATTGACAGGTTTATTGTCAACATCTGCTGCTCCTGCACTCAAGCCGTCTTCGAGCAACTGTTTTGATATTATATAATGTGGAACTCAATCACCCCGACCAACTGAACCGGGCTGATTGAATATGGACTTGAAGACGCAAATAATTTCCAGTTCTAAGAATAGAGTTGCACTACTGATTTAGACGTTCCCTTTGACATTTTCTGCTAGAGAGATCCTAGGTGTGACGTATAGTCAGGTAGCCAGAGTGCGTTTTTGCAGGGAATGAGGCCGAAAATGAGACTTTCATAGAATGATGTGCACCCTATGCCTACTGCAAATCTGCGCGTCTTCCGAGCTCTGGTTAGTTCCTCTTCTTGTCAGACAGCATCAATTGCAAACACATGTTAATCCAATAGGACGCATATTGCAGTTTTTGTTATTATTAATCTTTTCTCAGATTATGCAAAAAAGTCGACAAGTTTCTTTCTCGTCCATGGGCAATTGAATAAGTCTGGAATTTTTTATCCACGAAGGAGAAGCAGGCAGAAGAGCTTCACACCTCCATCTCTCTCTCTCTCTTCAAGAAGTCAAGTAGTTGAAGATAGACTGTTGTACTATAAAAGCTGTTCATTTTTTCATGTTTCATAAACTCCATGGGACGAATTAACGGATGTATATTTCATTACTTAGTGACTAATCGATAAAAGTTTCTTTGAAAAGTGAGGATCTGCTGCTAGTATCTTCGTGGAGGTCCAGTATCATCCTGATGTCACCAAGTGTAAAAGTGCATTTTAAAAGTGCAATAATTGCAAATATTTCCTCTTGCTAATGTTCGAACCATTTTATGAAAACGTGTATTACAAGTCTAACACCGCAAACCTTTTCTCTTGCACTGCATTCACTAAAGTAATTATTTTAAGAAATCAAGTAGTCCTATGTACCTGTCATCTATTTTTAAGTCGAAAAACTAATTAGGACATGTCTGATTGAATAATAATGAGTGAAAAAAGACGAATTGTCCGCTACATGACGAGTTGAAAGCCTTCGTCAGGAGTTACTCTCAGGAATAGGGACATTAATGATTATCAATATAATTCTCACTTTCATCATTTTCTTTCACTTTGTCTCCGCAGCAGTTATAAACCTGCATGACAAGGATTTGCTTTTCAAAAATCCTTGAAGTTCAAATAACTATCGCGTTAACCATATCAATGAACTTGTTTTCCACTGGTGACATTCTATTTAAACGGCAAACGTTGGCGCACTTACTAATACCTCACAGGTCGTAATCTTGCCTCGAGGATTGCATGGCATCGACGTTTTCGCAATTCTGCAACATTAACGTTGTTTACTAAGCTTCAAACCACCTATTTCCAATCTGTCGTAGTTATTCACAATTCTCACAAAACAAGACAAGAAGAAGCGTCATCGACGGAAGCACAAAAACTCGTATCAGAGATGGATGGTGAATATCACATGCGAGAGTCAAAGTACTTAACAACATGAAGTAGATGTATTTATTAGTTTTAACAGAACTATAAAGTTCTAGTTCATTCTCAATACAGTCAAGAGTTTGACTGACAAGGAATCATTAGGTGACACGGTTACTCTGTTAACTGTGGGTGAAAAGCAAACTAACACTTAAATTTTATTGCCAAATTTCATATTTTCATTTGCAATGAACATGTGCGGGATTTCAATGAGGCAGCTTCGTGACTTATGCTTAGCAGTGATTTTCAACCTTTTCTTAAAACCCTTTGGCTGCGCGATGCAGTGCTTATTTCATATTCCTACCGAATTTCAGAGCCCGAGTTAACTCGTATCGAGACGGCAAGACAATATCACTGAAGCAATTTAGGTAAATCTCTCTGTGTCTTTGAAGGGATTAAGTCACTTCATACTAATCACGAGTTAACTCGGGATTCGTGTACAAAAACTCCCGAAACAGTTGAATTTATTATATCTTTGGCAAAATCAAAAACATTTACAGATAAGTGAGAGAGAATGCAAGTCCATTGTCAAAACGCGATTAATAGAGCACTTTAGAAATGAATGGTTGGACAGTGCTAAGAAGAGTCAAACCGGCATGGACTATTTAGAATTAACGCAATTTGACTGTCAGTTGAAGAACTACTTAACCTTCAATTTCAATCAGAAAGATGTCATAACTTTGCTAAAATTTAGATGTGGAAACCATGATTTACTGGTAAGAATAGGCAGTTATAAAAACAGATTTGCTTATGAAGATCGAATCTGCAATTTATGCGCTGAACAAAAGGTGGAAACAATATTTCATTTCATTTGTGAATGCACCTTATACAATGATATCAGAACACGTTTCATACCATTCTGTATTGATGCTTCTAAATACGATTTCTATGACATGATGCAGAAGCTAAATGTAGGTAATCTATTGAAGTTAACGAAATACATCAGAATGGCCAATGACATCAGAGCAATAAAGAAATCGGAAGGGTACTTGTCAGGTGATTAATATTCACATGCATCGTATTGAGAAAGATTATCGACGATCAGTCTAAATCATTTTCGTGCTGAACGAGGAGGTCCGGAGCAACTTACAATTTTGCAAGATTAAAAACGTGTGATTTTCCTCTGAATTACAGGTAAGTTTAACTTTGATAGTCATTTATTTATTTTAAAATATGTAATGATGATAAATAAGACCCTTTTTCTGCTCCGGACCTCATGTTCAATAAATAATTATGATTATACTTTGCAAATCGAATAGGAAAGGAATTTACCAATCTTGATACTTAAATATAACACTAACTTCATCATGCCGTTTATGTTATTCAACTAATATCTCCTGACCATTATTAGAAATTGATGCATCAAATGGTGAATTACATTTGCAGGTCCTCTCCTTCCAGCGTGACTCATATTTTATTTCATCTCAGCTATCATTTCATTGTCTCGTCTCGAAATTGTAAATAGATATCATCACAAATTCTCATGTGCATCATAATCTGTATTCATCCATAATTTGTAATCATCATCATAATCAACGTGTTTTCATTTTTGAAAAATAAACGTTTCTGACTTCTGACTTCAGTGGAAGGGAAAACTTTATATGTCAGTGACAGCTGCCTGCCCTACCGATACGAGTTAACTCGGGCTCAGCTTCTTGTTGTCCATTGTCACCGTCACCAGTGAACTGCTGATAACGCTTGATGCGAGTTAACTCGAGCTCAGCCGTTGAAGGGTTAAACATGGCTATTGTCGAAATTTGTGATTCTATAACGCATGTTACAGTCTATCACTTTAGTCGCAGTAATGGAAGAACTCTGTTACCTCTGCTTTTCTAGTATTATGATTATGAAAAAATTGAAATAAAAATGCAGGAAATGTGTTCCTTTGTGAAACAAGTAATCATCTGATCCAAAAATTAAGGTTTGTGTTTTATCAGTTGCCGTCATACATTGTAATACGATTTCAGATGCGCGAACGCTACATTCTCATAACGAAATCAGAATTTGTTACACAAGGATGCAATTATCAATGATAATGAACTACTTACATATCGGATGTAGCACAAAATGATCTTTGATGACATATACATTAAAGTGATTCATATATCTAGGATCTACGCTAACTCTTCCGTCAATCGCATTTTTTATTTAACAGCGATCAATCCTATGGAAAGGAGACAATCTTTGTCTATATACAACACTGGGGACTCCACAGCAGAAAGTCTGGATAAATCTGCGCTACAATGCAAATGCATAGTAATCTGAATTCTAATTAGCAAGAAAAATCGAAAGTCCTGCTGTTAATCGCGTTATATCAGCGAGATGTGACATGAACCACTGTATGATTTTGAAGACGCTGCACCGTTTACAAGGATATGAAACTGATATTAGATGATCCGCGTGATACGTGAAGAAGAATATATCTTCCTAACAACACTGCAAGCTGAGCACAAATTACTAAACATTTTTTATCCTTTCTAGCCTAAACCAAACATGCATAACACTGAAGTTCTACAGACCGGCAGTCAGAACGAATTTCAGGGAACGAGGCAGAAAATGACAGTGATGCACACTATGTCCATTACGAATCTGCGCGTTTTCCGAGTTCTAGTTACTTCTTCTTGTCAGACAGAATCAAGGGAACAACACATGTTAATAATCCTATAGCGCACAGATTTGCAGTTTTCGGTAATATATTTTCTATGTATTCTCTGATTAAGCGGGATTTACTAAGTCTAAAGCCATGAATATTGAATTGGAATGAATGTCTTTAAGTAATTTCTTATTATGTTCACTTTTCACTTAATCAGGGAAACCATAGGATATCTCATTTTTAAAAAATACTTAAATCGACTTCCTTTTGGATTTCATGTGCATTACCTGATTCTCTATGACAAGCAAAGGGAACGGGTGGAACTCGGCAGACGCGCAGATTCGTAGTAGTAATTGGGTGCACTTCATTCCGTGAAAGTCCCATTTTCGAGCACGTTCCCTGCACAAACTGATTATAATAATTATTGATGCCGGTCTTTTACTTGCAAATCATCCTTATCAAGTACCAAGTTCACATCCTAAAGCAAATGAAATACAATCTCAGGCCCGCACATACCAGTCTGCACATTATTGCTGCATTTGAAGGAAAAATAAGACCATAACTCGAGTCTTCTCCGCTTTTAGTTGGTCACTTTAATGATATTTGTGTAAATCAGAACCCGACTATCGTCTTTATCAGACCCTCATTTAAGCTCCCTGAAGAAAGCCTCGTGAAGAAGACGGAAATTAATTGGTACCGTAAAACTGGCCAATGCCAGCCAGGGGGTAATTACAGCCACGTTGCTTCATCTATGCGTTGCTTCATGTTTTTTCCCATTCGCTCTTTGTATTGATGACCAATAAGTCACTCGAGGTGCACAATTGTCCCTGAGGACAACAAGGACAATACCAAAGCAACGTTTGAGATCTTGTTGTTTCAATTATGGCAACAAATCAAGGAGCCTACGACACAGAATCAGATGACCGGTTTCAAGACATGTGGAATCTCTCCCCCCGATTCCTCGATTCCAATGAGGCGTGTCGTTGGGATAAACAAACACAAGGAAGCAAGACAAGGTCAAGATATCTGCAGAGATTTGGATGCTTCTCAAAACAATGACAGTATCAAATCGCAACAAGATCGTCAACGCCAACCGAGCCCACAATACGATGGATCTGCTAGATCCTCGAGCAAATCATCAAGCACATCCTCGAGCACATCTACCAGCAGCTCCGACAATGACAATACAGATGAGGAAGAAGAATGTGGAATATGTTCAATCGAATTCATCAAATCCAGTGGTACTGACTGGGTCCAGTGCACATCATGTTTGATCTGGACGTGTGGAGATTGCAACGAATCAACAACAGACAGATACTATCAATGTATTCTATGCTCATGATATGCTAGAATTAGAATTTTGATGGATAGCCTTGTTTTTACTTTCTTATGAATTACTTTTACGAGTCTTTAACGGGTGGCTGTAGTTAGCCTGATTTTTATAAAAATTGATATTACGCGGAAACTTAATCTCAGTGTTAAAGATAACTCCAAATTACAAAATTTAAACTAGATTCATAAATTAAATTCGATTCCTGCAGTTCAAAGCGGTGAAATAGATTCTGTTGATAAACCAAATAAAAAGTAATTGAAAAAAAACATGAAAAAGTGGATGTATTAGCCCGTATTACGGTACTTATTTATTATAACACTAATTAACCTTTATTACACGGCTCCCAGCATGATTATATTTATGATGTTGTTTTGTCATATTTCTATTGTCTTTGGAGGAGTAAAGTTAAGCATGTCATAAATTATTGGAAATCTTTATTCCTTCCTGTAATATATACCTGTTCCAAAAATGGAACGTTCGCCACTTAAACTACAAAATTAGGAAAAATCTGATGCTGTCAAAGACTTCAAAATTCTGCTTCCATTCAAAGTCTATCATTGGAAATGGTGATTTTCATCGAAATACACATTAACATTATATTTCTTGTGGTTTTTTCTATAGGTGTGAGATTTCACATTTCAAAAGCTTGTCCTGTGCCAATCCGTAATAGGTCAAACTAAAGGTTCAGTCTGACAGAAAGTTCAGAATCTGTTTATTTCTATCTCTACTTATCTGTCAATACTTGATTATGTATGACGGTTGAAGATGGCACAACGCTCTCTATTCTATTTGATGTCCGCCGCGAGCTTTTACAACACTGCGATATTTCACTGTTGAGTACTGTCTAATGCAGTTCTCGGACCATCATATCTTTTACATGTAGCCCCCAAAGAAGTATGTAGAATGAATGGTGATAAAAGAGTGAGACAAAGAAGCGTTCTAACACCACCTCCGTAAGCAACCGTACAGTATATCAGGGTTTTTTAAGGCGTTTTAGGGACCCGATGCGGGTCCCTAGTTTGGAAAATCGGCAGCAACATCACTACTTTTTGACAATTTCTCCACTTCTGTTGTGTTGTTGGAGAAATTAGCAGACGATAATATTCGAGCTACCGGCACGATCCGAAGAAATAGGACTGCAAAGTGTCCATTACAAGAGGAAAAGTTATTTCGGAAAAAGGAGCGCGGGGCCTCTGAAATTAAATCGACAGGAAAAGTAGTAGTCATTGCCTGGAACGACAATCGTGTTGTGAATGTTGCTTCCAATCTGTTTGAATGCAACCCTCTGCAGCAATGCTCTCGCTATTCATCAAGAGACAAAGAACGGATAAATATTCGCCATTCTTGCGCCATAAAAATGTACAACAAATATATGGGCGGCGTGGACCTCTAAGACAGACTCCTCGGATCTTAGCGGCCGACGATCAATGGTAAGAAATGGTGGTGGAATCTGTGGATAAACGTCATCAACACTTGTGTTGTAGCTTCTTGGCGTGTATATCGTCATTTGAATCCAAATGCGTCAATAAGTCATCTTGAATTTCTTCGAGAAGTGACTATGACACTTCTAAAGCAACACCCCGCGCGACAACGCCTTGGTGGTCCCACAGTAAGGTTGGTAGACAGTGTGCGCTTTGATCCTCTATTCCATTTCATTGCACCAGCAGGTAAACAAGGTCGTTGTGTAGTATGTTCTAAAAATACCACTAAATTTTGTAAGAAGTGTCAAAAACTATTGCATGAAAAGTGCTTCATACCGTTTCATACCCGCCAATGACTCAACTATTGGCCTATTGTGTTACTCGCATAGTAATGTGATTTTCTCAAGTGGATCTATTGTTCACTATGTTATTGAATCATTGCGTTAATGAAATACAGAAGTAAATTTAGTACATGGATTAACATTTTCGTTTTAATTTCAGTCAGCAGATTAATCCTCAAAATATTGTAAGATTTCATAATTTTGTACTTTATTTGGCGAACGTTCCAATAATGGAACATCACATAGATAATGCTCCGACACCACTGCAATGCATTTTCGAACAGTTTTTTCTACAGCTATATGATGTTAGACATCTGGATAAAGTAAAAATGATTGTATTATGTTGGAGGAATTTTAACTTTGTTGTGCAAGTAAAAAAAGCAAAAAAGTCATTTTTTCCTTAAAAATGTTATTTTGCATAGATATTTTGTCAGTTTTGAAAGACAACCAAAGGGAAGTTGAAGACATTTTCAATATCTATGAAGTCTGATAGGAATGTCTGTATTGAAGTATTGCAATGATTATCGCTTATTGTACTTAATATTTCGGTATAAGAACATGTTCCAAAATTGGAACGTTCGGCTAATAAAAATTAATAAAAGCTAACTTGGCGTTCAGATATTTTTGAATTACTTGTGAGTCAAAACATTTTTCTCACAACTTTTTAAAGAGAAATGTCTAATCTGTGTCTCCTCATTGCATAAATCACTCGCGATCGTGGTACATATTCGACATGCTCGACAAAAAAACCTGGAAACTAATGGAAAATCATTTGTTGATCAAAAATTTCTCGTCCTCCAGCTATCATTTCTCCATCAGTAATGCATCCGATAATCCATTAAACTCTCAAATCAAGCTTGCTCAGATTTCTTCCTCAACATCATCCGAATTCCGTTTAATAATCTAAAAGATAGAAAATGCTCATAGCGCAGCTTTGCAAAGGATTTCATTGAATTACAGTTACGCAAACCAATGTTGACGCTATCAATCTTGATTAAATTACGTCAACAGAACTGGATTTTCGGCAATAACAACATCTGCTACCACTGAAGTGCAGGAATATTTTCAATGCCTGATAGGAATCGTCTTCTAGCGAGCGTGCGTTGCATGCAACTGATGTTATAAACAGCAGACATTACTTATAAATATCTGCGATATTGACTTGGGCGAAGTTAATGAATATATCCTTTAAAACAAACGGCTGACAACTGCAAATTGTGAAGTGCATTTATTGAACAACAATTGACGGACGGGATAATTGCTAAAGCGGATATCAAGCCTTTTATCTGATTCCTGCAGGTAAAACAAACACAAGACAGAAAATACAATTTTTTGAAAATCTTGAATGGGATATACGGCGTGAATGGTTTTTCAATAGTTGCTTATCTTGACAAGGCAGATGTGGAGCGACACAGGGAAAAAGGAGGCTTGTTTTGATGTTCATTAAGCAGAAAACCAGACATACGCAAAGATTTATTATTCCCAAAATACAAGCATTGCATGGCAGTTTTTTCTGCAAAAATGGCAACAATCTTCTGTTTGAAAGGTGTAGAAATAGATAACATTCAGTCATAAGAAGGATATCCTCGAACTACATAGAAATGCGAATGAAGATGAAATATAACACAATGTTCTATGCTGTGACGTACAGTGAAACTGCCACTAAAATTATGTTTAAACACAATATTGATGACCATAATGCATGTGAATGATTAATAAAGGAGCGTTGATGCATGTCATATATATAATTATATTTCAGTCTCGGTTAGTGCTGGAGGGCATCACCGAGACCATTGTAGACATCGATGAGAATACAATTGAAATGAAGTTACGAGTAGTTCAAGTACGTGTACAGCGAAAATTCATAGTAGTAAACGAATGCGATTCTTAAAAGTCGCTGGAGATTGGATGTCGAAAATTGAATCAGCGAGATTGCTACAAACGTTGACATTTCTACTTGAAAATGTTGAAATCCTTGCGACAGTCAGTCTTTCTTGATATTTATGAAATTTACAAATGAAGACAAATCAGCTACTACATGTAGAATGGAAAATGTCGAAATGAGTTTGTCAAGATGATGAGATGTGGCAGAGAGCTGATGTTTCTAAATGGAGAAGGTCTGTTGTGGCATTCACGCAACTACGAAGTTACGAACGAAGTTACGTAGTGACATGCATGGATCTCAACTATATTTGAGGAAAAGTTGCATTTCAAATCATTCAATCAACTTAAATTACTTTCGATGTAAAGTTATACTTAAAATCACAGCTCAATCCATAATTGACATTCGTCACAAATACAAATGCTTCTCTTGAATTTTTCCGAAGTTTCACTGTAATTACTCGTAGATTGTTAATACACTTGGCTTGCATCACACTCCTAATTCTCTTTTTGCCCCGAAGAAATGATAAGAGATTGCAATGTGGTGCTAGTAGAAACAAGAATATGCATTTTGCGAAGTTGTTGTTTCATTGTATTTAAGAAAATAATTTCCTTGCTTGAGCATTTCATGTTGTGCAGATAATTTTCATTATATTTACCGATGATAGACCTCACTTGTTTATGATCTTCTAAATTTGACAAATTATTTCTCCGTGCTTCTCAGCTTACATCATTGTCTTTCTACCATTCCTCTTGAAATGTGCTTAGAAAATTTGCTGAAAATTCATATAAAAGTTCTATTTATGCAAATGTAAATGATTTTCCTACATAAACACGTATGATATTCAGATTTGATACATGTACGTAATTTCATTAACTCCGCATGATGTTTTCGTTACTTCGATGTGAGGTATAAGTAACAAACGCACAGTATTCTTCACTATTGGAAGCTTATTCGGATGAAAACTTTGCAATTAGAGTCCAAAGCTTGCGCGTGGATTATCGTTTAATCCAAATTCCGGAAGGGTATTTATGTGGTAGAAAAAGGAACAATCACAGCAGGTCTAAAGATTACCAGCAATGCTGATGTGGATTGGAAAGACTTAGGACTCACCTATGTCATCACCCAAAATCAAATAGAATCATCATTCTGTCTGACATCAGTCGAAAGCGATGACCGGTATCACTTCACAGCGGGACCCTGCCGACGAATTGTAGGATAATTTTCCTTGACGTCCTCTAAAACTACAAATTTCTGTTGTATTGCGGTAATATACAACTGAAGTTAATCTGACGGACGGAAAATAACTGCGGGTCTTGATGGATTTGAACCAGCAACCTCTGACATTCTACGCCAACAGTATGCCAACTAAGCTATCGACGGGCGACAGTGCGACAAAAGTCCTCAATTGAAGAATTTGCGTAATCCAATCAGATCGCTTCATCCTCCAAGACAACATAGCATTAACCGTCAAGCCAAACTAACAATACCAAGATATCAGTGATTCCATCCGCTGTTAACATATTCGCTTTACATTGATGTCTATCGCAACAAACGCTCAAATCCCTCGTCATTGGCTAGGGTATGAGGCTCCCTGACACTCACGCATTATCTTCCTCCTAGAAAGGATGAATACGAGCACAAGTAGTGAAAAACGACCTCTGCGAGATATAAAGCAAATTTATACACATCAGTTTCCTGCGTAGTTGCGTGTCATGATTAGTTAGAATAGTAAGCACATTAATGAAAATACTTTCCGGTGTGATAATCATATCTGTGGTTTTTCCGGAATATCTACACCTCAATTTTTTCAACCAAAAATGCCATTTTCAAATTCACAGGAAAAATTTTTGGTCCGGTCTCGGCACGGTTCACTTCGTTTGTACTGCCCTGGTTCGGCCTCTTTTTCATTTTATGTTAATGGCCATTTATTTGAACGCAGTCCTTGATAATGCTTGAATAATAAAATCATTTTTCAATATTTACTCAAGATGTTTTGTGTTCAAACTTTATGCACATGAGTATCAATTATCTCATAATGTATACGTAGCCATCAGCCCAACTAAATGCAGCATAGCAAAGTGCATTTTCTCTTTTTTGAAGGAGATGTGATCATGATTCGAAATGTGAAAGCATGTTCCTACATCTGGGGCTCTTTTCCGGAGAACTCCATCTGTCGAAAATCAATGATATATTAGTGGCTCCTATTCATGAGACTGACACTTGTTGAAACGGCACATGAACACGGACATTGGACGATAAATAAACTTCACGTCTCCGACAAAGCAATATTGAACGGTCACATGATTATGCCGTGATATCGGAACTAAAAGAACCGTCTGTACATACAAAATCAACTGAACTAAAGGCAAACTATGTACATACAAATTTATAAAAATAGATATATTCAAAACGTGAGGAGGGAAAAAATATAATAAAGGCTGAAAGAGATCATTATGAAAGGTGAAGAAAAAAATAATGAATAATTGATAGCAAAGTCAATCTCACATTACAAAAAAGGAAGGAAAGGAAAAAAGAACTAAAAACGGAACTGTACAACATAGTGGTTAGTAAGAGGATTCCAAATGCTGCTTAAGCCAATGCCTTTGTCTCTATTATAGATTTGATCATGATTTGATTGAATAAAGATGGTTTCTTTGATCTTCCGCTTGTATGCATTGCTTTCTGTGGTGACAATTTCAGCAGGAAATATAGCCCGATGCTACATTTCATGTTTGTGCTCTGATATTGCTGTCCACCTTTCACATTATGAACACGTTCCTTTGTCCTTGTACTCAACTTTCTACCGATTTCACCCAAAAAGAATTTATCACACTGATCATCACAAGTTCACAACAGTTGAGTTTGTAAACAACTACACCTTTGTCTTCACGTTTGATCTTGACCTGCGTCAGAACATTCCGTAGACTTTTGCCAGGCTTGAAAATGACTTTTAAACCACTGTTCTCACAAGCGCGTTTTACCTGTTCGCTAGCACTTTTACAATAAGGAAAGCATACAAAGTCTCCGGCATTTCAATCCCTTGTATTTTGCGTGAAGTTCCGAGCACGCTGTATTTGTTTTCTGGGATAGACGTTAGCAACAAACACATTTTCCAGAAATTCAAAAAAATCGACAAAAACTTTTCCGAAATCACAGCATAATCATGTGACCGTTCAATATTGCTTTGTCGGAGACGTGAAGTTTATTCATTGTCCAATGTCCGTGTTCATGTGCCGTTTCAACAAGTGCCAGTCTCATGAATAAGACGTGAAGTGCGGCCGTCGAGGGCTGGAGCTACTAATATATCATTGATTTTCAACATGTGGAGTTCTCCGCAAAAAGCCCCAGAAGTAGGCACATGTTTGCACATTTCGAATCATAATCACGTCTACTTCATAATAAAAAAATGCACTTACTATGCATAGTATTCATAGCATTCATATAGAAGTTTTTTCATTCATTCATCATATGTGGCTACGTATACATCATGAGCTAATTGATACTCATGTGCATTAAGCCTGAACACAAAACATCTTGAGTAGATCTTGAAAAATGATTTGATTATTCAAGCATAATTAAGGACTGCATTCAAATGGTCACTAACATAAAATGAAAAAGGGGCCAGACCAGGGCCGAGCAAAAGAACTGTACCGTGCCGAGACAGGACCAAAGAATCTAAATTTTGCTGTGAATTTGAAAATGCCATTTTTGGTTGAAAAAAGTGAAGTGTAAATATTAAATCATTTTCAAATCTATGACACAACAGAAGATATCAGCACAATTAAAAGAAATCAAAAATGATGCATCCTTTGATGGAGATTTCAAATTGTGTCTGTATCTGTTACCAGTACTCTCTATAATAGTGAAATATTAAAGTCTAGAAGATCACAGCCTGTAGTGGATAGAGAACACTTCAATTAAAGTTGACATTTGATGCACCATGTAAATTCATGTAAGATTGCTGCTTCTGTTTTTCTTAACCGAGAAGTAATTATTGACAGCAAAATTCAGTCAAGATCTGCAATTTTCAGAAATTGACCTTTTGCTGTAACTGATTCCCTTTGTTTTTGGACTGAAGGAAAATTATTACTACGTTTGGCAACACAAAACCCAATCATTCCGTGTTCATTTTCGTATGAAATACTGAGAAAGTAATGCATCAAGGCAATGATCGAAATATTGTCTAGACACAAAGAAAGACTGAATGGGAAAACCCCTGATAACATGAATTTAAAGGTGAAAACTGCACTCAAAATTGCTTTCAATTCAAAACTAAATAGCAATTTGAAATTAAATTGCTTTCGTAATAGTGCAGTGCAAAAGTGAACATCACATCATTCTATCACGGATTATAGTTTCTGATGAATACAATTTGATTTCATTCAGAAACCATATTATTTTGTAGATACCATTTTAACCATATGTAGATTTGTGTGGTATTATTTAGAATATAATTTTGAAAGAAATTTAATCAAACAAGAAGATTGAGAGGTTGGGATGGAACATTTTTCAATTTTTTTTCTATCAGGAACACTTGCATTGACACTATCTTTATAATTTGACTGTAAATATAAAGCTCGAATTTATATAGAAATAGAAATTTCTAGTGTAAAATAGTGAAATGCAAGGAAGATTTCGATCTTGCAAGTCTGAACAAGGTCTAACTGATACTGTTCCGTTTATCCTTATCATATAAAACACTCAAACAAAAAACAAAGCGACAAATTTAGATGAATATTTAGTCAACGTGCAGTACACAATGAAGCGAATTGTATGGTCAATTACTTTTTTCATGAAAATAGAAAATGCGTTCTGCAGATATGAAATGGACAGGCAAGCTAAATATTCTTTGAGTAATATGAATGATAAAACAGAAGTGATGTTCTTCATTGATAATAATGGAATGAATTCGCTTCAGAAAAAAAGGGATGAGCAATGAGTAGCTTCTATTGACTCATTTGATGTTGGAATGTCCTCTGATGAATTATTCATTTTAGTAAATGTTTACACGGAAAAGAGAAAAATTCAACTTTTGTTCAACTATCTTTGAATTTGATGGTATCCATACGGCATTGACAGCAGCATAACAACTCTCCTTAAGTCAAGTGATTATTATTATTTCAATCTATGTTATATCACTCAACAACATTGGTCTTGGTGATCACAAATGGGGGTCCTATGAAGATCATGTCAAATAGCAGTTGATGAGATAATGGACAGGACAAAACAATTTACTCGGACTAGCTTTTAACCCATTAATCCTCCAACTTGTGATCTATGGACGAAACTTTCAGTTCGGCTGTCAGCACGAGTTTCTGCAGGGAACAAGGACAAAGGCGAGTCTGTCACAGAGTGACACCCACATTGCGGCTACTTATCATTATTATGACTATGATTAGGTAAAAGTACACATACATATAGGTCTAGAGCCATCGTTTTTGGCATGGAAGGTTTTCGGTTGAATTCCTATAATGGGTATGTTCTGTACATGATAATCATGCCAACCAAAATTTCTGATCGGTGATGCAAGCGAGAATGTGGTTCAATGTTAATAAAATTTCATCAAAATGTTGTGCTTTTTCGACTTTAAAAATTCCTCTTTCTTGTCCCGTGTGGATGTGTTAAGCTTCATGAAAAAAAGATGCAGGAACGCAAACTTGTATAACCTGAAGGGACAGTCGATGTCATATACTGTGATGGCTGCCGGCTCTAGTCTCAGACAACTGTCTTTTCGCCGAAAGCTTCAAGTTACTGCCAATTGGGTGTACATGATGTCTTTGAGTCTGTCTGACAATAGAAGAACCTAATAGAACCACAGATGCGCAGATTCGTAGTAGTCGTCCCTCATTCTGTGAAAGTCTCATTTTCTGTATTGTTTCGTACAGAAATTTGGGCTGGGGCCGGACTATTATGCTTTGCGAACGCCTCTTATTCAGAAAGACTAATTGTAATTGGTCAAATTTAACGGGTTCCAGAGAAATTTGATACGTATGTGGATGGATGACCTTCATGCGCATGAGTAGCTGGAAATCTGCATCGCACGCAAGGACTGAGAAACCCATCGTCTGGATGGTCTGAACAAAATGAAGTCTGACCGCAGTGCAAAGTAGATATCAGTTAAAAGAACTGAGTGCATCCTCGCTAGTGACGGAAGTTCCCAGGATTATTTCTCAGGTCGGCCACGATCACGGTGGAGACATAGGAGCTTTCAACATGAATGCCATCGCGTTTGTCTGTTTGTCAAAACTCTGTTCAATGAAACATTTAACGAGATGCATGTTTTATTCTATGCTTCAGAGCATAGTCCGTTGGATAGTGACCTGCAACACGTTTGTCGATGAGCAAAATCTTCAGCGCGTCGAGTGCGCGTCTAAGATACTCTACATGTACATGAGATGCATGAGATACTATACAAGCTATGAAATGTCTTTTTGGATTTCGATTCTGGGATTCCTGAAGAAAATAATATTTGCCAAAGTAGAATGACTGCTATATTCGTGGCATCGGAGCGAATGAACTGTGCTTGCATCTGCGCTTGAGGACTATGTAGCAGATTTGTGATATATTATAGATAGATTATTTACCGCAGATCTACTACTAGAGCTGATCCACTGCCTCCTTATAACAAGAAAGTATTTTGAAGTATTCTGATAGAAAAGTGTTTGTATTTGCATCAGCATTTTGAAGAACTGAAAAAGCATATTCCTTTGTAACTGGTGTTTGAAAATTCATTTGTTCAAAGTTTTCAAAAATTTCTTCTTTTTTAATGCTTCTTTTCAAAGATTTCAAATCACCAGTTGCAATTAGCATAATGTTGTTTTGTTGCTCATTGATTCCCGTGCAAAGAATTAATGAATTACACAGATGCAAAGTAAAGAAGCAAGTGTGAAAGACATTATTACACTAGATTGTAGGAATCTGCAAATTTATAATGAAAACTTTGTTTTAAATGGTAATGGTTACAAGGTAAGATAGGATATTGAAATTTTCTTTCAGCAGCATTGTCTTAGAATATGGGTAAAATTATAAAAATATGAAAAAGCTCTAAGCTGCAAACTTTGAATTATCATTGACCAATATTTCGGTTTCACAACCAGCATCAGGTAAGATTACAATTAGTTACAATGTAAGATGACATTTTCCAGTCAGAATTTGCGATAGAAAAGGAAGACTAAAAATCAGTGTGCGATTACCACTCGAACAAATCAAATAGCCAACCTTAGTGTAATTAATCTTGTTATCGGTCACAGACTCCTTCTTTTGAAGTGACTACTGTTGAGGCCGAGATTATTCACTTATTTTACTCCTGTGTCGAACATAGGGTCAAGACGCAAAATGATCGGTGTAATAGTAACAGTTGACCTAACAAACTTACTAACTCTCGACTACAGGCCGGTTGTCGATGTGTGAAGCAATCACTGTGTCGACTGTTCCCTAGTTTAGTGTTCCCACTGAGTATAATTTATTCAATTTATTCTATAGCGCTGCATTGCTTATTAATTTTTTCCATATTTTACACATTTGCCGAAAAAGACCTCAATAATTACTCGTAAGATGGAATTTAATGAAACTCATTTGCATAACTTCAATTGTTCACTTTAATAGGAAACCTATGATTTTTAAAAGCTTTTAAAGAGTGTTAAAATTACGAACTTGGAGTTTCCTCTTCACTTAGAAATTGAAATGACTTGAGAAAAATGTCAGTCAATGCTTTCCACCGCATCTGATGCAAAACGAGACGACTGTAAAGTCCTGGATGTAATCTCTAAGTTGTTTTCATTTTCTCTTTTCACGCCTCAATAATGAAACCGATTAGTTTGCTCCTGTGATCTTCTTCATGACATTTGTACATCATAAGACGTGTTTGATACGTGTGAACTCACTGAAGGAATGCATGCCTTCATACGTGTCACCTCATCAACGAGAAGAAAATATCAGTGAGGCATTATCCGGACATGTGCAGTTCTGATATTCCTAAAGCAAATTTCATTGCGTCATTATCTTGATAAACAAGATAATCTTAAAATCCAATGAAATATCAAAGAAATTTACCTGTCAGATAGTGGTTTTTTTGTACATATTACATAAATATTGAACAAAACATGTTTCCTATGGGAGCATGCTAAAAGAATGCTATACTAAGATCCTGATCAACAAATGACAAAACTAAGACGAAACTAATAAAGAAAAGTGAAAAGAAGATGGCCGATCTAGGAAAAGTCAGGTCTACTCAATGTGAGTGGAGCGGGCAAGTATTGCTCTTGCGACAGATTTGGCAAGACTAATGCCCAGACAGTCAAGAATCTCACGGAAACCTGTCTATTGAATACCTGTCAGTTGAAGTTATCAAAATTAGCGCAAATGTATGTGGCGCATTCAGCTGAGAACGGAAGAAAACTGAGTCAACGTGAAACATGATGACAAACTCATTGTTCAGTGATTAGTTATCATTACATGTAGATGCCTCATCACAGACCGGCGTGTCTCATTAGGCTCATATATTTATTGTGTGGAATATTTTTATATCAAAATTAACTATTTTTTTTAATACATTTTGTTAATATTATTATTTTATAATATATTTTAATAATACATTTTTTTGATATATAATATTTATAATCTTTTATTGATATTATTATTAATAATGTATAATAATTATTATAGTTTTTCATTGATATTGATATTGCGCGAATTGATAATCAACTAAACATTGCGACCATTTTTGGTTTCGATTTTTCAAATTGTGTTCTTAAAGTTACTTTCGGAAGATATTATGACATATCCCTGAAAAGGTTATTTGCACTCAGCATTGTTACTAGTGATATCAAGAGCAAAATTTCTCATCTTTGTATGTAATTGTGGATCGTTTCTTTCATTTCTTTTGTATCGTTGTATCGTAGTATTGTTTGTATACTCATGACATATCAATGGCGTAAGCTGTATGTCATTCTTTGAATAAAGAATAAAGAATAAAATACATTCCCTGTCATGAATAGAGCTAAATATGCTCTTTGAAAAATCAGCAGATGTGAGCTGCACCACACTTATTATATCACTAAGTTGCCAAAATTATGTAATTATAAATTAACCTGATAATTAATATATCCATTGGGATTTTGCGCAATGAGTTGTTTCATCTGTAAAAAGGAAACTTCTGTTTGCTTTTAAGGTTAAACTTTTATTGGATTTTAAGTCAGTACAAAGGAGACAGTACTTCGGCGTCCCTCACCTTCAAAGATCGATAGAGCTCGGTGGTCGAGCGAACTAGGTCCACCTAAGTTCTATCGACCAATGAGGGGGCGGGACCCCGATGTATTGTCTTCTTGTACTGACTTAAAATTTAATAGAAATTCAATCCTAAAACAAAGAGGAGTTGTCTTTTTCCTTTAATTTTTAATATGAATATGATCTCCAGTCGTTTAGTCAACTACACGTGTACATGTTGCGGTTACCGTTTTGAAGAAAAATGTACACCTATTTCACTTCTTTTCAGCTACCTAATAAATGCCTCAAATGCATCGTGACAAATGCAGCTCTACTCATCACGATGGATAATGTAGATTAGCGTAGCTAATTACTCAAATTAACCAGTCTCTTTTCAGACATTGCGATATTCGACATGCCACTCATATTTTTCCGCTGAGAATTCCTATGCATAATACGCATCGCATTCTCAATGTTGAGTGTTGCGGCATTCATTCAGTCAGTGTCTTATCTCATATCTTGAATTTTTCAACTCCATTTCTGTTATGATATGTCACAATTTCGCTTCAGGAGAGAGAGCGAGAGAGACGATTTCAATCTTTCTGACTGACGAAAGACTTAATTAATATTGAAATAGGTTTGAATAATTCTTCCTCTCCTTTAAAATATTTCAAATCTCGGTATACAGTTTCAACAGAACGTCAGACATTCATGTGAATCTCATGTATATATCACTCATCCTTGCTGACTACATTTGTCTTTTCATTTCACTCATTATGGTGTTTTCATAAACTTTAAATCCATCTCATTGAACACCGCAACTTCATCTGTACATGTTTCCATTCAAGTAACGCATTGACTTTCATTGAAGTTCCAGCTCATTGTCATCTCGAATATTTCATTGTCGAAGGACTAAGTAATACATCACATCTGTACATTTTATTTGAGTATTTTCATATGAAAATAAAAACCCTTTGAATTTTGAATTTTGAGAGAGAGAGAGAACTGGTTCTAAATATTCGTTCTATTTATAGACATAATCTTTTGGAAGAAATGTCTATGCGACTTTGGTGGATAATGTGCACGGACAGAATACATGATGAAGGATGTCTTGACTGACGGTCAACTAGATTGCAAAGAAATGTAACAAGATGGATTTTCTGACGCAACGGAGACTATCAGGTGGCCCATGGACATGGCAATCTGTTTTGAAGATTTACACAGCTGGATTAGATATCAGTGTTGATCTACAGAATTTGTGGAAGTTCACAGATACATACCAGCGTGTGCAAATCATGTGAAAATCTAAGGCTTTCAGTTTATTAAGTTCACTGAGCGACAGTCTCTAGCTGAGTCTAATCTTAGAAAACTAAAGTACAGTCCGTTTCATAAAGAGTAGATCATCCTAAAATTTGACTAAATAAAACATCATTGATTCGATGATATACTACTCCTGTGACACTTACCAGTATATTCTCGAACAAATCTGTGTATTCGACTGCCGTAAAAGTCGCTGCTTGTTCACATTGACCAGTACATTTTATCTGACAAATTTCCGTTCTTCCAAGTCTCTCCACAACATGCTTCGTATGCATCCATCATTGTTAATTCTCACAATTTATGTATTATGCATTCTTATACAAAGAAATGCAAAAAAATCTTCAAGAATTCATAGAAATTTTTTTGAAAAAGGTAATGTTGACGAGACGTTGAACGAAACGTCTGTCCAAATGTTGACGAAACGTAATGTTAATGAGACTTGACAATGTTGCCTGTTAATGGTCACTCAGTCTTGTTTAGGCAATGATCTACATGTAGGTCAGTCTTGCTAGATCTCAAGACGTGCTTAATTTCTCTTTAAGCGGTGTGTTGTAAGTTGCGGTGCTTCATCAATAAATTATAAATAAGGCCAGGAGACTTGATAATTTTTGTGAATCCTGACAAAGTACATTGACAGGGCACTGGTACCAGACCGCTCTCCGCTATCATTCTTACCGTTGTCATGACATCGCGCGTCTATGACGCAATATTGTTGTCAATGTGCATGTTATTCTAGTCATTTAATATTATAGAAAGCCAGATTTCTATGGTCGTTAGCATGTTGTTAGCCCCTCTTCGAACAATCGATGCATAATTATGTACTGCATGTATGAAGGTACTACTACGGGCATTGCGGTAAAAATCATTGAGTTTGACGACCACTCAGTCATGTATACTGCAAGGAATCAATTGAAGGTTACACCACGAGCAGTAAATAATAATCCGTATATTTTGTTGAATAGAAATCATCAGATATGTTAACATGAATTGAAGAAAGTTACATGTTCAAAAACATTTTCAAATTGTCGGCAAAGAATTTGAAGTTTCAAAAAAAGAAGTTTTCAAATTACACGAGCGCAAAGCGCGAGTTTAACCGGAGTGGTGTAACCACAGAATTAGACCGGTCGTCTCTTCTTCTGTTTGACTAGAAAGGAAGCATTGGAACATGTAACGTTAATGAAATGGCACAATCTCTTGACCAAATACCATAGCAATCGAACAATGAGCAGCCAGTTCAACATTAAACACGCCAAAATGTGCAAAGTTTCAGTGACTGTTATCAACCGGATCACACAGCAAAGAGACACAGACGATGTCAAGTTCTACAAAGAAGTTTGTGAACGTTTTTTCTTGCTCCAGCTAACTTTTTTTGAAATGATGAGAGGACCCAACATTATCGAGAAAGCTTTCGCGCAATGATCTGAATTCTTCGAATCTGAAGGAATCATGGCGATCGGAGCATTTTGAAGGAATTCAGAGCAATCCGCAAGCGATGCACAACTATTTTTCCTATCACTGTAAGGTATTAAAAATTTCTTTTTGCCCACTTATTAAGTTCCTGCATGTGCCATCTATTTGAATCAGTTTACACTTCTAGCAAAGTGATGCGATTAAACAATCTAATTCTGTGGGTGTAGCCGAATTGTCGCCACAGTTTTCTACTAAACTGACATCACCTCCTCGATGTATGAACTGTATGAATCACAGATGTCGACCGCGTGAACAATGATTTCTGAAAACGTTTCTAAACTATCGACTGGCAGAATTCCAATTTCTAATTGATTTGCCGGTTTGTCATAGAATCACAACCCTCAATTTCTACCCAGGATTAATTTTTGACTTTATGACTTTTGACTTCTCTATCTCTCTGTTGTGTTTAGATAGCTTCATGGTCAATTTTCGTTTGCTACTGCTATAAAGGAGAAAATGGACTTCTCTGACATAAAATGATCAACTGGAGCACGTCCTCAAATGTTTTCTCTTTAGACGTGGCAATCCAAGAACTTTTCTGCTTGGATATCAGCAGTTCAGACGGATCGTCTAATCTTTGAGATGTTCATCTTACCGCTATGTATTAGGGAACAAAGTTTGATGTTTGACCTCGATGTTTTAAACTCATTCATTTTTGGATCTAATTGTTGAATTGTTAAGGTAGAGTTTATGCAATTACATAGAAATCGGTTCAATGTACTGGCTCACACTTGCAAAGAAGTCGCTCTTGTCATACCTGTCAGTCTCACAACTGTGGGTGCAAGTGAATTAGAGCACGCTGGACTGTGACTTCTTACACCGTTACTGTGCGACAATCAGTATTGTTAACTTTGATAGAAGTTGGTAGTGGATCTAACCTGTATGGATTTGATAGTGCTATATGCAAAATAGCTAATTAATGTGTATTTCTGTGAACAATTCTCTCTCTCTCTCTATATCCCATCGCTGTATTCTCATTACTTCCAACTTACCGTGACACGTTTCAATAGTCATTTCAATTTCTATTCTCCTTGGTATGGCGTGGTACTGTGATGACATGTAAATCACAACTATTTCAAATTAAAAGTATTTCTATAACCCTTTCGGCGCCAAGTATTCCCACAAGCTGCTGCTCCCAGCGCCAAGTATTTTCGTTGAAAAAAAGTCATTTTCCGATTTTTTACTTAAACGTGTATTTTTATCGTTTACTTTCTATTTTTTGATCCTACGTTACTTTTATATCATTTTCATTAACTTAAATTGTATTTTCCTCTGTAATTGTAATGAAACAATTAATGTAATTTTTCGAATTTTCGATCGAAAAAAAGTCATTTTTTCGATTTTTTTAAACGTGAACTCCAGAACTGGAATTGTGCCGCGGCCGCAATAAGTGATAAACTTCAATGCATATCCAGTTTTGCTTTCACAAAGGAAGTGCTGCTTTATTCCCCATTTTGTTGGCTTATTGGGTAAATACTTCCGAATGGAAAGTCGTCCTTTGAAGCGAATCATGCTTTCATCAATTGTGAGGTGTTGTGACGGGCGGTATATCTTCTCGTACTGAGATTGGCAGATGTTGATCAGATGTTTCACTTTCCATAAGATATCGTAATTTTCGTCAGTTTTCTTCGGTCTTTCAACGCTATTGTCAGCAAAATGTAAAAACGTAAAATGTAAATAAATGTCATTATTCAATTCTGGAATCATGAGAACAGTTCACATGAGAAAATCCATGACAGTAGTTTAAACAAGAAGCATGCGCATATGGTGTGTGAAGGATTTTGTTTCAATGAGTACCTGCTCAACTCACCTTCAATAATGATTTGAAAATGATTATGAAACTACATAAATGTACATATATGATTATAATATTTCTCAGAACTTTCTTTCATTTTGCGAATCTATGCACGTCATTGGACTGACAGGCCGCGAAGCCAACTGGGAGTTGGATGGAAAGAAGGAAATGAGTTTCATTGACAAAATATCAGATACAAGCTATTAAAAATTGGCAAAATTTTCAAAGATTACTTTGCTTAACTTAGGTCAAAATTACAACCGCTCAGCTGATCCAATGAATTTCGGAAACGTTGAAATTTTGAACGTAATTCAAAAAAGCAAGACTGCCCAGATTCATTTTAGAATGAAAACTATTCATTTTGAGGGTCAGACATGTTTAAAGCAAAATTACTCATCATCAGCGACAGAAGGAACAGATATTACAATAAAATTGAGTCTATATATCCTTCTTTTGTATATAAACTCCATTTTATTGTAATATTTGTTCCTCCTGTCACTGATGATGAGCGAATTTGCTTGAAACATGTTTGACTCTCAAAATGAATACTTTCTATTCTAAAAAGTAATTCAAAAACTTGACAAAACGCTACAAAAAATTGGTCAAATCGCCAACCGCTGCATTAGATAATCATTCTGTACATAATTACGAATAAAAATATCTGAGAAGCAGATGAGAATACTAGAGCGAAGCTTTCTCATCACTATGAGCGGGAAGATAAATAAAGATCCCAATTTCCATTTTTGTCATTTTTGAAATTTCTCATTTCGAAAGTTTTTGGTAGTCAAACCAGTATGGTAGTTTATTCAGTTTGTCGATTCTTCACATGCAACTTTAATCTCAAATTAATTCAAGAAGACGATAAGACAGGCCGGTTTGGCAGGGACATACATGTACCTCAAACGATAAATGATTATCCAAATGATTAGAAATTGTTTAAATGACGCGCATGTCAGACATGTAATCTTAACTTCCAAATTTACATAATGCGCGTGTCCCAGTATGTGAAAATTTAGTGTAATCATGTTTAACATAGTTATCGAATTGTCTACGGTGCAGGGAACATTGCTGGAACGTTCTAAGCGTGATTCCTATCATTTCAATTTTAGAAAAATGTATAAAAAATTCAATTTGCGCTTTTCACGACTACTTCTATGGCCTTGTAGAATCAGGTATATTTTTTCACTTTCAAAGTACAAAGTTAAGTATGATTTTGACGCATGAGCATGTAGAGGTATGATTCACGCTTAACAGTGAGATTTACTTTGAGTTGTTCCTATCGTGTTGCTCAATAGGAAAGGTAAGAAATAAGTAAAGCAATTCTAAATGGTACAAAGCAATTTACGCTACATCCAATGAAATGTAAACCACAGTAGATCAATATATTTCTAATAAAATGAATTCTTTATTATCCGAAAATGTAGAACAATTTCAGGGTAATTTCTTAGTTGATTACAGCAATTTCTAGGTTGTTGACTTATCAACTGTTTTGACAATGTCGAGAGTAGACGAACATGAATATTTTCTGCGAAGTCCAAATGCAATCTCATTTAAGATAGATGGAATGGTGTGTCACTGCAATTTGCTTCAAATTTGCATACAGTATTTCTGTCGATCAATTCGCATTTAATTTAAATTCAAGCCTTCAGGTACAGAGAACAACCAATAACATGTGACAATCGGCTGCATGTACCAGAAATTTGCAGGTGGGCAAAATGGTATCCATTTTTCAGATTTCCTTAAATGCATTTGTTTGGCGCAAAATTGGAAAAAAATTCCATGTTTCCTCTCATCAGCTGAAAAGTATTAAGTCTAGGGCCATAATTTTTTGGCATGAGATGTCTTTAATTATTTTCCTGTCATGTGTATGCGATATTATCATGTTTCTGATCGGCGATGTACGCGAGAATGATTCATTGTTGACAAAGTAGGCCAGCATGTTGGTGTTTGCCAACAGTGGCAGGCTTGCCAAATTTGAGTGCGTGTAGCTTCATAGATAAATGTTGTTAACCATAGAAATGACGGGATGACATTTTATCTCAAAAATTATGGCTCGAGATTCAATACTTTTCAGGTGATAAGAAAAAACATAGTACATTTCATTTTAAACCAAAAACCTTTCAAGAACATTTTTTAGCAATCTCAAAGTCAAACGGCAAAGGAAATTGTGAGACATCAGGAGTGACGTATGAAATAGAATGTGACAATTGTAAAGCAATATATGTGGGTGAGACATCAAGAAATACAAAAAAGAGGGGAAATGAACATGTCAAGCAATTGAATGAAAAACAAGAAGCATCTGTATTATGGAGACACTGTGAAGCCCAGCATGAAGGAATCAAACAAATTTTTGACATGAACGTAACCGGGGTGTACCATAACAACGCAATGGAAAGACAGATCGCCGAAGCTGTAACAATCAGAAACAAAAATCAACAACAAATGACACTCATAAATAACAAAACTGAATGGAATCAATCGAAATTACCTACATTGACATTACAACATTAAGAGACTATGGTGTATAATTACATACTATGGCAGATGTGATGAAAAGGTAGCACACAAAAAGTGCTATGTGCTCATGAACGTTTAACTTCTCTGTCTTTGACTTATCTTTAATTTTACCAATGATATTTTGACATTCTTCTTGTTACATGTTACTGAATTTGATTTCAAATCATACTGTGCAATACTGTAAAATTGATTGACAAGAGCGGTCCGCCGAAATATATTTCGTAATAAGAAAAAGATCGTGCGTCGAAAGATTAATTATTTAATACATGTAATATCATTTACAAAATCTTTTCAAGAACATTTCACCAAAAACTGCAATCAGCGTCCCATTGGATTAACACGTGCTTTCTTTGATCCTGTCCGACAAGAAGAGGAACTAGGTAGAATTCCGCAGACGTGCAGATTCGTAGGCATGGGATGTACATCATTCTGTGAAAATCTCACTTTCGGTCTCGTTCAATGCAGAAACTCGTTCTGGCTGCCGAACGATGCCCTTCCTGTCAACTTCTAATGACAATCTAGGGGTTCGACTTCTTGATCAGCACTGGAGACTCCATCTTATCTTTGATAAGTCAAATTCATCTATATCTATGCCTGCTTTCTATGATGATCGAAGCATTAAAATACAGTATTCCAATGACATAGAAGCGCCGGGAGGAAATGCGAACCTCTTTACGATGTGGACTTGCGTCAAACACCAAGGGGAATGCGGATATGTCATTTAACATGAAGATGTGAAAAGGATTCTTTTTCATCTTTTGTTCCTCTTCTCCACCGATCGCCAGACGTTATTCTTTGCTACTCAAAATCCCATCATGTACTTCGTCCGTACTCAAATGAAAAATGACGTGAAGGGCTCTTACAGCGGAGAGAGTAAAAAGAATCCATTAGAGAAGCACCTGCATAATGCAAATGCTTATTGTTTGACGCAAGCTGGGAAATAATTTAGAATTTTACAAGATATTTACATGTAAATGTCAAAGAAAATAGTCACTTAACCTATCCAATCTATCATTCCCAAGTAAAACCAAGACATTCTCTTTAATTACGAGTTTCTTTGACGTTTTTATGCAACCAACGACGGAATATAATTTCTACCACAAATCCCCACAGTTAAAAAATTAATGCTTCTGTATTTTCCGTCATAAATTAAGTCAGTAAATTTTCATTCTTAAATGTAAAGAAAATCGTTTTTGTACAGCATAGCTACTCTATGGAGTGACCTGTTGCCTCAAATTAGTACCAGTTAATAAATGCGATTTAAAGAAGGATTAATTCAGTCGGTACATTGTTCTCACTGTGCCTCTAGCACTTCTGATCGGCTAATTTTGCCCAAATTTGCATCTACTTCTTTTCTTAATACGCTCGCTAATCTAGTTTGATGAATGAACAGATAGAGTCTAGAGGAAACTAAGATAAGCAATGAGGAAGCTGAGAGAAGCAAGAGGAAGCAGTCAGAATCATTGGAATTAATGCTTTGAAGCACATTTTCTCATTGAGACGTCACGAGCTCGCTTCGTATATTTCCTTCTGTAAAGGAATCAACAAGAAACACATTTGCGTAGATGAAGTACTTTGCTTCAGCAGTCTGTTCGCACCTATTTTATCATAGAAATTGAAAACCTCTAGAATGAAAGTTAAGTTTTACACAATAGGGGCATGGCTTCATATGGGGTTAGAATCACTCACATGTGTAGTTCTAAGCTTTCCATTGATGATTAAGATAGCATAAGTTAAGGCTGAAGCATAGATATAAGCATCTTCTTTTTGTTCTCTTGATCAATTCTTGTGGATGATGGTGACATCTGATAAATAGGTGCAGCCTCAAAATTATTGTGCAAAGATGTAGTAGCTGCGCACTTTATTAAATGACGACTAAAGTCCAAAATTGTGTATTAAGGTCTAAACATCCGTTGTCTATATGCATATATATATATAAATATATTTAATTTTTGACATACTTAAATCTATAATTTTACTGCCGCAATATAGCGTACCAGCTTTCACACTTTCCTTATTAGATTTACAGAATGAACACCAAGCTCTTTGCTTCCTGATTCAATATATCTAAGATTCACCACCGACAATTCAAAGAGGGAACAGCTGCATAATATCACATAGGTATGAGTTTATCAGATAAAAAGATTCAGCTTTTTCTGCTATCATGGGGAATATGCTTGAACCAACTTTTTAGGAATTTGATTTTCATCTTTGAGTGAATGAAATGATATCAATTTCCACTAAGAACAACTTGTATGCAGCAGAGTTGAAACGTATACTAGTGTATCGGACACCTCCGGATGTACTAAGCAGCAAAAATCAAGTGCAAATTTCATCATTGTGAAGCAAAGTATTGAAGAGTGACGAAACTGACGACATTTCGTTTTTTAGACTTGACTTCATGTGTGAAACAGCTATAATGAATTTTATGAAGATATCTGTCTTCCATAAATTCTGTCACTAAAAGACATCCGAAAGTGCGTCGCCACTCATCAACAAGGTATACTTTCCGAATAGTGAACTTTAACGGCAGTGCACTCTGCTATTTCTTGGTCATTGATGCTTGCTATGAGCATGACAACAGCTTGTAGTTACTTGTAAAGAAATATGGAATGTCCCAACAACTTGACGGCTTTCATTCCGAAGAAAATAATGAAAAAAAAATCATTTTGTCCATGGAAGTCTGTCATGTATTCCAGAAGAGAATGATAAGATTAGTTTGAGTCAAGTAGAGCTGTCTCTGATCCCCTTGTCTGATGGAAGTTTGGAGACACGTACATTTGAATCCTATTGAAAGGAGCTTCGTAGTGTCATCATGAAACATATGTTGTTGCAAAATCAGTTATTATTTGTCTAGACAGGCCATCTTGATTACCATCTCTTTGGCATTCTGGTTGTCGTACACGCGTTGCTTTGGAAGTTGATCAATTTCATCTGATCACTGAATAATGAACATAGAAGTCAACTTGCTAGACTAGGATTATCAGCCGTCCTCTTTTGTAAAGAACAGTCATTTATTTAGGATGTCAATGGAGGAATGTCTTGTAATCATTTGTTTTTCCTATCTTTAAAGATGGATGAAGAAGCGTGAAGGCCAGAGCAGGTGACAGCATCGACGAACTATTTGATGAAATGACCAGGGCTGAGGAAGAGATTGATTTTGTTCGCTTCCGCTTCCAGTTATCGGAGACCGGACATGCGCTACAAACCTCCCTAATTCGAGCCCCTTTTTCTTAATTTTCCACTTTTTTACGAGTTCTAGGTTCTGACGTTAACACTTCGCAGTCTCCACGCTTGTATGCGTTTTTTAGCTTGCGAAAAAAGTCAAATATTTTTCAAATTTGAAAACTGAAAATTTTGACCTTCGGGAAATTGTGAAATGAAAACATCATATTTTCCGACCACATGTGTAGTAAAAAAGTATCAAACGACCAAGAGAGACGCTTATGTTCATTGACGCTCACAATCTTCTAGTCCGGCAGCCGGAACGAGTTTCTGCAGGAACGAAAATGAGACTTTCACAGAATGATCACATAATATGCCTACTACAAATCTGCCGAGATCTAATGAGTTCCTCTTCTTGTCAGACACGATCAAAGAAAAACACATGTAAATCCAAGGGGACGCAGATTGCAGTTTTTGGCAAAAATGAAATTTTGTATGTTTTCTCTGATTAAATGAAAAGCACTAAGCCCAGAGTCATAGCTTTTGGCATGGAATGTCTTCAGGTCATTTCCTATCATGTACATGTGCTAATATCATGCATTTGATCGGCAATGTATGTGAGAATGTGGTTGAATGTGGATAAAGTTGCTCAAAATGTTTCTGTTTGCCAACATTAAGAGGCTCGCCAAATCTGAATGTGTTTAGCATCATAGACAGAGGTGCATGAACATGAAAGGAAATGACCTGAAGACATTACATGCCAAAAATTATGACTCTGGGCTTTGTACGTTTCGTTTAATCAGAGAAAAAACTAAAAAAATCATTTTAGCCAAAAACTGCAATCTGCGTCCCATTGGATTAATGTTTTTCTTTGATCCTTGTTGACAAGAAGAGGAACTCACTAGAACTGGGCAGACGTGCCGATTCGTAATAGGCATAGGGTGTACATCATTCTGTGAAAGTCTAATTTTCGGCCGTTCCCTGCAGAAACTCGTTCTGGCGGCTGTACTAATCTGGATATTGCTTCCAAAGTAAAGTATTGTTCATATCTCTATATATGTTCCTCCTAATCTGCCGACTGCAACTGATAATCACAGAGTTCAGGTCTGAGCAACTGGCATTGTATATTATTACGTCTATAGGTAACAATATCGCCGAGTCACCTTTGCGACCACCAAAACGATCTGCCTAAAAGGTATGTGATAACCCGATGAAGAAATGACATTATTATCGAACGGTTCAGAAAGCCATGATTCACAAATTATCACAATTGATGGTTTTAGCACAGAGGCTGTGACACATAGTTCATCAATTTTAGATGGTAAGGATTGGGCGCTAGCTAGGTAAATGGAAGGGTGCTTAGATGATAAAATACTCAATGAAAATGTTTGTTTTTTCAGGTAGGGGACTTGCAACCTTTTTTGGAAAAATGACAACATCTTTTCCATTCTGTCGTCTGGTCTTCAACTCAGTCGTCAATTCTTTTCTCAATGTCTGCTGTAAGGGAGTCAGATCGCAATGTATGTAAATTCCTCGGAACAGGGGGCTTGAAAAAGACACGGAGACTTCTTGATAATCTTGATTTTCTGGTCGACTTTCTGGTTTCTACTTTCAACAGTAGTAGTCGTTTGCCTGACGAACTATGAGTTGGTCGATCTAAACGACCAAGATCCACAACTTAAACAGAAGAACAGAGGGCACACCAAGATGATCTACTAAATTATCGATAATTTCACGATCATGAGTATTTCTTTCATAGACAGAGCCGTTGGGTAGTTCATTGACACCAGTAATAATCACATTGTTTTCACGTCTACGACGTTGCTCGCATTACATCTTGATATTGTCAAAATAATCATGATTCATCATGTCATATTGCTCAGACAAGGTATTGTATTTGCCTTCAAACCCGTCTACTCGGGATATGAGAAGCTTGATCGTGCTGTACAAATCATAAAATACTTCCTTTCAATGATTGAATTCCGCTCGCGAGGCATTTTCGATCTGAAAATTCTTTCTGCTTCTCTAAAAAATTAGAAATGATGGAAGGGGTCTCGAACCACGGACAGTGTGGTGACTTCGTGAAGGCATACAGATAACAACAGCCGAAAGCGATGCAGCACAGCAGCACGCGAGTTTCCTGAAGTTCACAGACAAACCTGAATCTGAGAAATAGAGGACGATGCGGCAATAGAGGGATACATTCTTTTACGCCAGCTGGACTGCAGGACAACGCGGATACAGCGCGGAGGGCAACAATCACTGATAGATAGATAAAAACGGATTTTTCCAAAAAACGAGCGCGGAAAGGCTCAAAGAGCTCAACTGATGCGACGACAGTATCAAGCCAACGATGAGGATCACAATAATATAAAACCAAGATCGACGACGAGAAAATACTGCAGATAGACGAAGACAATTCCGAAATGCACAACCCCAGCAAGAGACACAACCAGCCAGAACGTTAAGATGAGTGAGTTAGGGGAAATGAGCACCACCACTTAAGATGTACCTTGAATTTCATATGAATAGGAGTATTGCCTCAGTACTTCAGTACAGAGTTGGAACAGGTACAGAATTCTTGACCGGTACCAGTAAAAGTTTCAATGATAAACAATACACTCAAATACAAATACACAAAGGACTATCAAAGATCAAAGTTTCCCACTATGATTGAATTTATGCTGTTTCATTTGCATATTTACCTTTTAACAGCAAAATATTTTATGACGCACGTCAATGCAAATATAAAGATTTCCATTTTCACAGAAACTATTATGAGCAATGGAAATGTGTCGATTTTATTGTGAAGCTCCCAGCAGTTTACCAAACCAATTTCATAAGACGTTCTAGATTTTGTCATGCGATAATGCGGATAGACTTTACTACTTCAGATAGAATTATTTGTTGAGCAATTATTTTCATGAATATAATTCATTCAAGTAGTTACGCAGTGTAATACTATTGAATGATATACATGCCACAATTAAGAGTGCTACATGTAAGTTCCAAATTTAACGATGCACGTCAATCACGATGAATTAAAGACGTTTTCTAAAGCGCACAATTATTCCATAGTATACTATATTAGTGTACATTATACAAGTATAAGTCCAGCACTTGCTGCGCAGTTGACAATTATACAAGCCTCCACTGACTCCGGGTGTAACAAAGACCCTTTGTCACAGAGGATTTCACCAGCATTGCTGAAAGTCCTTTCTGACTGGTGTGAACTGGCCTGAATGACGAAGACCCTTCTCGCCAAAGATGATAGAACAGGAAATTCAAACGAATTAAGTTGGATATTCTATATCTATCCATTTTCAATTCAGTTTCACCTTATTAATTTAATCAAGGATTCATGCGAGTGACATGCTTATTATGACCATCAATCGATGATGAACACGATATTCATATTCACAGTCATAAAACAAATATGCATGTGAACGACCTGTGAACTACGTTGATTGTATTTTATCAATCCGTTGAGGTTTCCGAGAGTTCTAATGCTTGATTCTCAAAAGTTAGACCTACATTTCAGTCGTGATAGCCGAATGCTTTGTTGTTGTACAGTCACTGGTTGCTCACTCAGACAGTGTCAAATATTTCGAAACATTTCAAACAAGTGCCGTCGTCATTCTTGCAATTTATCTGATAATTAAGACATTTTCTATAACTTCTTTTGATGATCTGACAACTGGTACACTGATCCGTGAACAAGTATTCATGCAACCGTTATACTCCAACTACTCTGAATGAAAAACTGACTGCCTATTTGTACAGAAAGTGCACACTTATGAAGTCAATTAAGCCATGATTGCTTTTAGCATGATACAAGATTATCTATATTATCTTTTCATGAGTTATAATTCACTCTAGTAATAAACTGGCATGCAATTTAACTAAGAGATCATATTCAACGACGTAAATTATAAAAAAAGCCATAGAAGCAAGGATTTCATTAAGTGCTATCGTACAGTGACGATATGCGTTTCATGAAAATAATATGAGGTTAAAATTTCAGGACAAGTATGTTTTAGGTGTCCGATTCAATTCACAACCAGTGTCTTAATTTTCTATAGATATGAAGTGATAACTGTCTATGAATTACCTTTTGATTTACAAAAATGAAAGCCATTTGTTTACACCTTTTTAATTTCGAAACTGCGCAAGTTTATTATATTTTGGTAGATTCCGCTTAAATCTAAGCCGCAATGTTTAGAACGATTCAATACCACAAATGCAAAAAGAATCATGTAGAAATGTTTTCACGGATTTCACTGCTAAGATCCTGCAACCAACAATTCTTCTTAATTTTCAAGTAACGTTTTTGTTATCTTTCCAGATGCAGTAGATCTTCTCTTGAAATGCAAATAAATACGGGACAAGCATATTCCAGCAGAGACATTATAAGACCTCAATATACAGTCAGGAATTCTACTTCAGTTACAAAATTTTTGACTCTTCGCAAAATGTGCATTCGCTGTGCACACTTAGACCTTGTTTCCTTTACATGCCCTTTCCATTGAAGGTCGTCATCACGAATCACTCCCAAAAGCGCACACAAGCGCAGAAGTTCACTGCAATGGCACGTTCCTTGCAATAAATCAAACCCTCTGTCTTTCCAGCATTTAGCATCAAATCGCTTTCCATCGCCCACTTTAAAATATGTGTAACCTCTTTATTAATGGGTCCAACATCTTCATCAAAATGTTGCCGTCGTATATATTATAAATTCGGTTTGGAGGTGATCTGTTTAGGCTGCATTCCGGCTCAGCTTCCTACATTTATGGACCATGTCTAATTGTACCATTTTGGAGTCCGACCATTTTATATCCTTAGAAAGTTTTCGATCTACGCAAGAGTAGGTAAAAACTGTAAAGTGGAATATTCGTAGTAGACTGGATAGCCCATAAACTGACTTGAAGGTCGATATCATCACCCATTCACTTCATTGATTCTACCAAGTGACTAATTATGTGCTGATCGCGCTAACGGGGGCGTAAAATAGTATTGCAAGTAAAGAAATCTTCCTTTTTCGTCTGCCTAATCAGCATCATAATCGGTCCAGCTGCATAATGAAGTTTGCAGTTGTGTTGATCCATGTGTGACGCCCGGATACCTCTTGTGGTCATCAGCATTGTCTATTATTTATGCACCGCCCCCCGTAGGTCCTTGTCGAGTTAATTGACAGTCTGTGATGTACTGCAAGGGTGATAACTATTGAAGAGAGAATGTGTTGAAAAAAGCGGAATCTCAGCCGCTCCACATAAGTGAGAATGATTTGCTGTTATACTTTCAATAAGCGTGAGAACCGATTCAGTTTCCAGGAAGGCTAATTTGTCAATCATATGTCAGTGATTTAACTGTCATCAATTACTGGATGGACTGTCGGGGCGGAATTCAGAATCAAAGCGACTTTGTGACTGAACTTTCAATAGTTATTAAGAATTGCTACGCAAAATTAAGAAAACATGAGCAGATTGTACTGAAAATGTTTGCAATTGAAGATTTTATTGAAGATTTTGAAAATTCTTAATGCTATCCTATGCATTCAGCTGGGTAAATCAAGTGACAAACAGATATGTTAAATTATCTTATGAATATTTTGAAAATTCAAAGTTGCTCCACATGAAATTGGGGGCAGATTGTAAGGTCGTGGTCTGCTTTATACTGCATATCACGTCCAAATACGTGCTAAGAAAAATGTAATAAGGAAATGCAACAGTTATTTACACATAGAAAATAGCTTTCATAATAACTGAAAAGGACTCATTTTAACGGATGCTTGATTAAACAAATATACAGACAGACAAGGGGCCCATCAGCAAGACAGATGACTGCCTCTGAGTCCTTTAACATGGACGATCAGCAGCAAGCGGATACACACCCAAGGCCTGACCAGGAAAATTTTGACATACTTAACATGTAGCAAATATCTGAATTGCTTGGGCTAAAAGGGAATTTTGTCTAACTGTTGGTAAGCTGAAGAACTTTCTTTATCATTTCCATTCAGGACTCTATCAGCCACTACGTGAAGTAGATTGGTCAGCAATGCGCTGCTTTGGTCACCTGCAACGAATCCCGGATTGGAAATGGCCAAAGAAAATCATATTACGAAGTAACTGGATCGAACATCAGAGACGGACAGAGGAAGAGATGGTGGCACAATGTCGAGAGAGATCTTGAGCTCCTGCATCTGGACCCTCATTTGACGCAAGACCGAGCAAAATGCAGAAGGCGTATCCATCCCGACAACCGACACAACCCCAGTGTCCAACCCTCAAACCTGGGGAAGAAGAGACAATAAACGAGGAGTAAGAGATTAAGAGTACGTGAGAATCCCGCTCGTCCGCGTTTCAAGTCAAAATGCCACTAGAAACTGCTGATGACTGACTTTCTAAACATGTCTTACATTTTGTGCCCTTTGATAGTGTATCCCATTAAGTATGTCTGCCTTTTTGTGGAGATAACACATTTCTTGAGATTTTAGTTTGTGAGACTCAATAATAATCCGACATGCAAGGATGGTTGGTTTTTCGCCGAAGGTTGAAAGGATGTTATAGATATGCCTGAATTCATAATTTGTGATTGACTCTATCCGATTTGTCTATACAGCTATACTAGTCCTTGCAAGGGCAGAATTGCACAATGCTCATAAGGCATCATTCGCAGCAAAACTGTGAGACTTCTGTATAAAATTCATGAAGAATCAGATTTGACTTCTAGTAGATGTGATTTCTCTTTACTACATGTATATTTGTGATGTTTGTGAGTGTTACACATCATTGCATTCTTGTCAGCAAATACAATTAAGACAGTACACATAATCTCCCCAAATTGTTTGTCTTAAACTAATAGCATGAAAGAGCAGACCAAATTTGGGACAAAATTCATAATGTTTAAGATGAAAGTCTTCTACCATGATTAAGGTTACTTACAATATTATCAAGATTACTACTCCATTACTCCCACACGAAAATTCTCAGGAAAAAGTATTCTATAAGCTTCTTATTTCAATACCCAGTCATTGAAATTGATAATTTTCAAAATCATTGCTCAAAGGACTCAAAATCTCCGAGGATTTGTCAGGAAATTAACAGCATGCAAACTAATGTATTATTTATTCTGATTATAGAATATTATTACGTAACAATCATAATTTAGTATTATTCTCAACTGTTACCAATCTGAGGATCTGTCCATCATTTTCTTTCAAGAATGATTCGACAACATGAACTACGTACTTGTAAGCAAACTGCAGATGTGGTAGGATTAGTGCGAATTGAAGTTATTGCGTGTGCTTTAATAAAGGATTACAAAATTCTATGCCATTCAATTGCTATTTATTGCTTTGGTCTACAATCTTTCTTGTCATGTTATTCGATTGATTTGCTAAATTGATTCCGGGTATCTTTTTATAATGACATGAAAAATTAGAATATTGCTCAAATTATTTTTCAGCAGGATTTAATGAGGAACATTCCTCAACATCGGCCATTGCATACATCTAAAATAATAATTCTATTAACGATCTTCAATGATTTGATTGACTGAGTGAATAGCTCTTTATGATCTGGAGACAATGTTATGAATGAAAATGTAGACAATCCATTAATATGAAAGAAAATATGGAAGAACCCACGCTGTTTCATGTTCATATTCATTGACAGTAGTTATATCAAGGACATTGTCTACCTCAAACTCACTTTTATGTGCACTTTTCTATATCTTTCAATTCCGATTGTTGAACAGAAATGCATTCAGCATGGAGCTTTTGCGTTTTATGCTCCCGTCATTCTTTGCTCTCATAATTGCACTCATTCACTGCTTTCTGTTGAAAACTTGGCTCCGAAGTGCAGAACTACGTAATTCTCATGTTGATGTCGAAATCAATTAATCAATTTTACAGTAAACGAACATTCCGCACAATGGGAATTCTGTCATTGCGACAAGCGACATATCTGCTGATTTCTATCAAGTAATATGCAGAAGCCTGCCGTCGGCCACTGTTCAAAATATCATGAATTTGTGGCTCTGCTATTTCACTTAACATTATGTGCTTTTGATGAGAGTTATATGAGCCTGTGAAATTGTCCAAGTAAGATAGATAAACTAGCCTTCAATATCCTTCATATGAGGCGAATAAATTTCACTCTTCCCCCTATTTGCCCTTCAGTCTACTCCCTCTCAGATTTTTCTATCCCAAAATTGAACGACAAATAGCTAGAATCTTCCCCTATTGTGAACTTCGCTTCGGATTGGTCGTTGGACTTGGTTGTTTGATTTTCACATTGGATTCAGGGCAGTGGTCACAGCAAGATAAAGAAAATTTGCTTTAAATTTTATTAAACTTATGTTCGAACATAAATAGAGTTCATGTTTCTTCAAAAGATATCAGAATAATAAGGCATTCCTTTCAGTAGGCACTATCGGCATACACAGCAGTGACATTTAAGCATTATGCACTTATGCTACATGGACATCAAAAGTAGAAATTGTAGTTTTATCTACATAAAATAACTCCAAATGCTTTTTTGTGAGTAAAATTGATTTTTTGAAGGCATTTACTTAAACTTGTTGCTTTTTATGCAATTCTGAAAGCTAAATAATGCAGGGGATGCAATAAGCCTGTTCCACTATTTAAACGCATGTTGTAGCATTCAAATAAATTAGTTGCAAATTTCAACTTTAACACAATTAGCGCTGAGATATTTCCAAGCTATTTAAAAGCTTTCCAAATGCGATTTCAAGGCGTTCTATGTATCGTTTGAGGTTGCGAGAAACATCACTAGAATCGCATTGATGTCCTTTTTCACTTGGTTACAAATTTCTTATCGGGACAATGTCGCGGTTTGGTTTGAAATGTCATCTTTCATGACATGATCAACCCGAGATAGAGATTGAATGTCTGCACAAGAAAGGGTACACGAAAAAGTGCAACAGGAAAAAATTCACAAAATAAGCTCAAGATAGAAAATGAATGTCACTACGAGAAATTGCATACACCGTGTGATCTCATACGATTCATCCCTCTATTTTCACACTTACCATGATTCATGAAGCTCAACAAAATTGTGAGTCGGAATCTATTCATGCTATTTATGGCAGTAAAAAAACTCGAAATGGAAAACAAATGGTGCAATAGGAAGAGGCACGTCTTTATAGGGGTCACAATGCCGGTATTTTCCATTTTCCCGAAAGCCGGTTTTATTATGTCTAAATACTGATGTATTTTCTGCTGTGTTTCTGTTGTCTAATTTTGCTGAACAGACATTGCTTTGGAAATGAGAAAAGCTATCGAACCGAGAATTGTTCAATATCACCGCTTTTAAATCAATCGGTCGCTACAATATCTTCACAAGTCTTAATTCTTGCTAGAAAAGAGAATTGTTGTGAATAAAGACACACTGTTTCGATCTACTGAAGAGCATTAAAGAGGAAGATGACCCACAAATTTCCAAGATCGACCGTCAGTCATCTGAAGAAACAGAGAAGGCGAAGCAATGAAGACCATGGAAGAAGATCTGGAAAGAACAATTTCACGGTCGTTGCACAAAAATCCATCTGATTTCAGTCCAGTTGCATCAAGTGTCATTTCATCAGCAGAGAGACAAGCGCGGACTTCTTGCGATCGGTCTCTAGTTTTGGTTTCCTATCCATTTGCCGGAGAAAGCACTAGATGCGTTGAGATTCATTTGCTCAAACATTCATCACAAACAGAACCTTCGTAATTGCTGACGATTGTGACTATTTTTGACATGCCGCACCCATATACTAGAACATTTGTTGTCTTCAACATGTATGCTCGATGAAAAATATGCTGCGATTACTTTTCGTGGTTTCATTTTAAAACCGGTGATATCGGTAATACCGGTTTAACCATTGCTCAGATACAGAAAGACAGGTTTTGTAAAAAGGATCCGGTATTCCGACCCATGCTTCTTCATCGTGTCATGAAGTTTGAAGTATTTGCTTTGTTAGTAGAATGTGACAACGATTGGAATAGTCACCAATGAGAGTGATGGAGAACATAAACAACTGAAAACATGATCAAATATTTCATTCAGTTTTCCGTATCCCCTGTCTGGTGCAATGAATTGTCAAAAGTTAAATCCCTTTCATTTTTCGATGAATAACAGATCTAGAATTCATTCCATTTCAGTGCTGCATATTTGATAAGTTCAAGGACGACGCAATCTTCCTAAATCCTGGAACACTAAAGAAGATTTGTAAATGTATTCAAATTTTGAAATGAAATGGAAATTTCTAGAAAATAAATCCCGAATTAGCTCATTCTTCGTCTGATATGTACAACGATTGTAAGGCACTTCTTCCATTTGCATAATGAAGTTTCATCAGCTTAACCAACTCGGTGTTTGCCATTCGATAAAGAACAGTCGCCATGAGTCAAGAATCAAGTTTACGATAACAGTCTAATTTCATGTGTGTGATGCTCGTTGGAAAATCGTCCCACTGTTGGATGTTCTTGTTAGTTAACTTCTCAGGTAGGCCATAGCATTATGACAGCTCTCTGATGAATCATTTTGTTAATTTTAGGAGCAAAGCCTCAGTCTCACATCACCAATTTCCAGGGTTACCATGGGTATGGGGATGATTCTGTGGGTATATCCATGCGTATGGGGTGGATGTGGTAGCTGAGGCTATCCCCACAGCTCCCATAGCTCTTCTATGGGGATTCTGTGAGGATTGTCATGGTTTTTGATATTCACTACAAGCAATCAGAACTAACACTTAATCACAGAATAAATTCTGACTTTGAATTGTCAAACAGGTTACCATCTCACCGCTTAAATTCAATGAAATATCTGTGCTGATTTCTTATCTGTGATACATTGACAATGAACTTGAATGACTGATAATAACTTCGGTGCGTCAAGGACGTCTGAAGGGGAAAAACCCGACGAGCTGGTTCTAAGGCAGAACTTAATGGAGGCTGATTCGCACGCCTCTCTATTGCCGGTAAATCACTTTGATTCATGATGATTATGTGATGAAATTATGCTTACGTGATAAATGCCATTAATCATTATCTTACATTTGAAACCAATCACGATGTAAAAGAGATCCTGATAAACATCTCCTTTACACTTTACGGCTACACATAAAGCAGATAATACATGGGTCATTCCACAGAAAACTTGAAATTTTGTGTCTTAATTTCGCTAGGCCTATACAGAATTATCAAGATAGAGAATGTCTGTAATGTAACAAGATCTTAGGCGCGTGCGAAGTTCTGAACTCTTTTCAATGTGTGGAAGCACATCAAATTTCTCAGAAAATCCGATGCATAAGAAAACCTCGATGACTTGAAAATATAGCAAGGTGATATTAAAAGGATATGCTGCTCATTTGCAGTTGTAGTAAATAGCAACAGGGCCTACATGAATTCGGCTTATCCCTAAGATTTTGTGTCAATGGTTCAGGTTAACATGATGCGTTTCTACTCCTATCATCATCTTTTCGTGTCCACTTTGGCACCAAATACTGTTTTGCTCGAATTCGGAGAGTGTAGAGTCATAGTCATTCATTTCAGCTAGCATTCCTCTTCTATGATGCAACATGGATTTTTAATATTACTTCATAGCACACACTTATTCCTAATCCGTGCTGCGACGGACGATATCACAAGAGAATAGCTTCAATTTTAAATATAGCTAAAATTGATGAAACCTAGCATCTATACCCGGACTAGGAAATGCAGCCGTCGTTTTGACTGAATTTCGTTTCAACTTATACACTGAGATAAAAGCGATTTTCTCTATGTTGTCTGTGGTGTAGGAGTCAGCAAGGACATTGGTCAGTGATGGTGTGAAGAAACGTTTCATTACATCAAAGACATCAGGTTGCAGTCTTGCCACGTCATCCGAAAACTTCAATCACTTTCGTGATTTCATCTTTTTCTGTTGTTCTTATTTGTATGTACAACTTGTATAACGAGTATTCTGCGTCTGCCTTGCCAACATTGATCATCGTGCATGCTTTCGAAACACACCCGCGTGTTCTGATTGGGCGAGGATCGGTGCTCAAAAAGTGCTCAAAGACAAATCGCCCTGCTTCGGATGCAATGGGAACTTACAGTCCCATTACAACGAAAGGAAAGCCATGAGAAAGACAGACGTTGCATAAAGTAAGTTCAGGAAGTTAAAATCCTACACGAAGATCCCTAAAAGTAGGTCTGAATGACTAAGCCTAGATAAAAACAACAATAGAACAGTCAAAACATACACGTAGTTTCATTTCACAATGATCGATGACCTTAGATCGAAACTCCTTTTCACTCGCTCGTAGATAGGCGGTAAACCAGACATCATCTCGATCATCCTCCGAGAAGCTTGTTAAAAAATTTATGAACGCTTTCAGCTTGAAACTCCATGAGTGAGTGATGTGCATGTTCCATGTAATTGCGAACAATGGCAGTGCTACAATTGTTGTTTATGAAGAAAATTATATCTAGGGTGATAATCTGACCACACATGAAAACATTTGACCGAAACCGCTACATTTGGTTAATTGCACACAAGTAATATTGATTGGTACCCGCTCTTTGACGGCCTGGCGAACATTGAACAGCCATTTCAACACAAGAGCATTCGTCTGAGTTCGGCTGTGCTATAAAAAATAATACATGAGTTGATAAGGTGACAGAAAAGAAATTGCAGTGAAAACCATTGTGTTATAATCCAATCATCAAAAGCAGCTGCCGGATCGTGTCATGTTTTAAGTTCTACCTACTGAAATTGAAATATCGGATATAAGTTATTTTAAAAGAAGAATAATAGCGTATAAATTAGGCGTTTAATCCAGTGGGAGTATGGGGATCTGTGGTGATACCCGCAGGTTGTTCTGTGGGTATATATGAGGTGGGGACTCAAATTTCAATCCCAACGGCAACCCTGCCAATTTCTCAAAAGAAAAATAGTTTATTTAGAACATTGTTTAGGCCTAAAGGAAAGTGAAACCACTGGCCTCTTCAGATGGTCAATGTCTGTATTAAGCTACTATTTCCGTCTGGCCTCAATTTTACTGAATTGAAGGTCGGAACTACTCTCCCAATGCAGATATCGACCATTTGAAGAAATCCGTGGTTTCCTTCTAAACTATTCAATCGTGACATTCTGGTTTCCAAATATTGAGATGAAAAATGAGCTAATTTTGAGACACTCTTATAATTAATTAAATGTGCTCTTCAAAGTTTTTAATTGCAAAACATGGGTAGATCTAATACAGAGAGGCGTCGCGTAAGCTTTCTGAGACAGCCATTTATCAGACCGGGATATTATTATAGAACTTGCTAAAATAATAATATGATACTACAAAGCTCAATAAAACCAGAGACAATTTGATGAATCATAAGTACGTGGAGGGGTCTTCTCAAAGAAATTATTGGCTAAAATATTGTAATAAAAGTCTATGTCTATGTACAGGCCCGATATTTCGCGTATTCACGCTTCTTCACGGGCAAAAAAAGCTAAAAACAGTCAGCTAAAAGAAGTCAATGCTGCGTCAGGAGGGCACTGTCCGTTATCAAGCTGTGCATGGTTATCTACCTTCAATGACCTGAGGGTTTGTGGCCAGTTAGTGGTCTTGGCCCTCCTGTTCAATGGTTGATCTGATAGCTGTTCAATTCCAATTCAATATTCTGCTCTTAACCATTACGTGCTACATATATCTACTTTTGTGTATTTATACTCGTATGTTTATGCGAGCACCGACTTTCTGAGCAAGTGTCTTTTGTCCACATAACATCCTTGCATTATCCAAAAATCCTCACTCAGGAGACAATTGGCTTGGAATAAGCTGACACAGACAATGATCTGTTGATTAGCTACCTACTCGTACATTCAGAACAACTTCGGCAAACTGCCATGCTCTTATCGTGGCCCCAACTAGTGAACTCGTGGCTCACTTTGGCGTACGGGTTCCCGGTTGAGAACCGCAAAATAAGAGATTGAGGATTGATTTACATATGCAAAAAAAGCTTCTCCAAACATTCCTGCATTGAGCAGATCAAGTGTCTTACCTGTAGACTGTTCCACGCCATTGCCAATGCATTGACGAATCTACGTAGCGCTTGACTAAGTCCACTATCGAGATCGGAGATGGCGGGGATCCCATTCCTGACGAAGTCCCATTCCTCGCGGCTGACGTGTGGGTTTTCTCGGACCCTTATGCCAGGCAGAAGTCCGGGGGCACCATTCCTCACCAGGATCTCGAGGTAGTCCATATGAGACTTGAGGCTGACATAGCAAATATGCAAACCACGTGGAAGTGGCCTGAGACCGCGTTCAGAGAAGCCAGTAAAATCCTCGAGATGATGTTTGAAATCTTCATCAAAGCCGCTCTTCTGCAATTTTCCCAATGTAGACCACCGCAATCCTGCACCCAGAGTCACCGTTCTGACTTCTCTAACTCGTCGAACGAGGATAAGAAGAGAAGATTCGCCCTTTCGAACTACTTCAGGAAATACGTGCCCAACTTCAGGTCCTCCAAGGGCATTCTGGACTTCAGCTACCGCCTGAAGAGAAGTTGATGCTCATTTTATGACAATAACTCTGAAGAAGCAAAACAGATAATTAGAACTTATGAAATGACAGCAATGCGGCATGTGGAGATCTTTTCATAATTTCAGAAGACGAGTATTCGGTAGATCTCGATCTTAAGAGAGTCATCTATGCAGAATGCAAGCCATACTCCCATTTGTTTGTGATACAATCACTTTGCTTTTAGGACAACTAGAGCTCACCAAAAGCATTTATTGAATATTATGAAGAACATGTAGCTGAACTGCGGCACATCAAGGACCATCTTCCGCGATGGTTGTGTATTCAAACCACAGAATTAGATTCATCTGCGCGCGCTTCGGTTTCCTAGAAAGGAAGAATTGTATGCAACCTTAATGTCGAAATGGCACATCACAGAATTAGACAACTTGCTCCTTCTCGAATGGATAATTCGTGTATCGCTTGCTATTGGAAATGGCAAACAACAAGCTGTCAGCAGAGGACACCAGAGCCAGTGAGAGATGCGTGCTGTGATATCACTTCGCACACACCAAAACACACATCCATGTCTTGGCTTCGATTCAATGTATGCACTATACAGTGAGCAATGCCGAAGAGAAGATGTGAAATCATCAAGTGAACTAATTTTCGTACGCCTGCTACTTTCTTTAATAAAAAATCGGAGACCAACATTATGGAGAAAACTTGTGGGCAATGATCTGAAGTCTTCGAATCTGAAGGAATTTTGGCAATCGAAGCACTTTGCTGGAACTCACCACATTAATCCGCAAGCGACGCACGACTTTTTTCCTATCTCTGTAGGGTATTAGGAATTCCTTTTTGCCCACTTAATTGGTTCCTCGACGTGCCGTCAATTTCGTATTAATCACACTTCTAGCAAACCGAAGCAGATAAACAAAATATTTAATTCTGTGATTCAAACTCGTGTCTCATCGTCTTCTTCGGTGTGCAAGCATGTTGTTAAATGCAATGTTTTTAAAGGTAACTGTTTTTTCTTCTTACTTTTCAATTTTATGTTCTTCCTATTTTTCTTTGTCACTACGCATCTTGGAGGCTTTATATATTTTGAAAAAAAAACCGTCATTATGTGTACAGATGCAGTTTGTGTATAGTTTGTTGTTGCCTTGGTAGCCATGTCCACTTCCATATTTGCCACTAGTGTCACTTCATCTACACGTGTATTGTCTTCTCCGTCATTTGTACAGTTGCGTCATGCCATAAAGTCATTGGTTGATCTAACCTTGTGTGAATAATTATCATTATGTTCTAGCTAACTTCGTTACTTCGGCCGTTTTGCGTTTGAAGAGAGGCCACGAAAGCGCTCGCGTAATTGTTCAGCTACATGCTCTTCATAATATTCAATAAATGTTTTTGGTGACCATAGAATAGGGATATATAGGTAGAGTGTCGACTCAAAAAAGTATCTGTAAACAGTGAAAATGTTTATATGAAAAGATTCAGTTTTTTGCGGAGATTACGTTCCCGTTGTCCAAAAAATTATTTGAGCACTTTCAAAACAGTCAAAATTTTGCACATTATATACTATCGAGATGACGCCCATATGAGTAGTATGAAACAAGTTGGACTTCAAAAGGAATGAATATTTGCTAATAAGCATCCTAACTAAGCGGAAATTAAGCTGATTATCAAGGGAATTTCACAATCCGTATATAATGGAAGTCTTCATGAAGAAGTCGAGATCTTATTTTGCTTTCTTGGCTAAAATTTCAAGTTTTTAATTCAATTTTCAGCGGCATGATTTAATGATTCACTAAATTCATGTTTCATGTCTTGAATCTGAATAGTGATGTGGACCCATTTGCATCTTTCAAAACTGATTGAAATCATTCTCCTTGCTGTTTTGCTCTACCAGTGGCAGGTTGCTTATGATATGATCTGGCTTAAGAAGATTCTCTTGAGGTTCAGCATGAAGACAATAGCAGGTCATGGAGTTGCTAATTTAACAAACATTACCTCTCCAAGGCTGTCATGACACTGAGAATTTGTGAAATAATATCATTTCCTTCTGCGTTATGCTATCATGATCACTCAATCCCGTTGTATTTCTGCAAAGCTGGAAAAATTTGCATATCTCACATTTAGTGATATCACTCCTCCTCGAATTCATTTAATAAAATCGAAAGTGTATGGACATTGGGGATTTAATAAATGCGGAGCTGCCACTCTGCCTAATATACTTACTCTATGTTGGTGACCTTGTTTCTTCTCAAATGCATTGGTAACCGTAATTGTTTCAAAACAACTAGAGCTGTTCCTAAGGCTGTATGAAATCAACTTTCCATGAGTAGAGAATTCTTAATGTTGTAGAATTATCATTCGTCTACTATTGAATGTGGACTGATTTTTGGCAGTGGGAGAATTTTCCTTCTAATTTGTCTCGAAGGCCTCAATTGGTGACTACATTTTTGCCCTTCTATGGTTTTCTGGTCGCAATGCCAATGTCAATATCAGAATACACAGGTAACACAGCTCCAACTGTAGGGCCCGACAGTCTATAAAACGTGTATGAAAGGACTCGTCACAGCCGTTTCTGGGGGTCAAGACAAATGCGGCGCATCGTGCGCTTAACAGTTGGGAAAACGATGAAGTCAGACGAAGCTGACTGTAGGATTGGAGTGTGGGGTGGATGACCGAGCAGTTGGTGTCAAAGATTTCATTATGACTTGGGACTTGTGAGCTGGTGCGCTGTCATGATGCACCAAGATCATGCATTCGTGATCCATAGATTGCGCTCGAGTTCTTGGACGAAAATTAGGATGATTGACTGCGTCTCCGGCAAACTCTGGTTGGCATGTCACTCTCCAGTAATAGTGGGTTGATGCACGATTGCCATCGTGGCCAGATGACCAGTCTTCGTGACAAAAACAACCACCATCTGCTTTTCGACTACCTTGGATACCCCATTGACTCAACGGAGATCAGAAAGCGGCTCGGGTGACTTACATGTCGCAACATGTTGACTAGATTTGACAGTGGATGGTTCAATGATGTTGAGAACATCGTCACTGATGATGTATGTGTCTAGTACTTCGGTCCAGAGACGAAGCAGCAGTCCTCTCAATGGGCACCCGTTGGCAGATCGGCACCCCTGAAATTCCGCCGTGACCGCAGTGTGGCCAAGCAGATAGTGGATGCTTTTGTCACGAAGATTGGTTATCTGGCCACGATGCCACTCGTGTAGCAACTCGCTGTTATTGGAGAGTGACAGGGTTTGCCGCAGACGCAGTCAATCGCCTCAATTTTCGTCCAAGTACTCAAGCGCAATCTGTGGATCACAGACGCAAAGAGTCTCAGCATATCCTTGGCCTCCAAATCCTTTTAGCTTTTGAATCTGCTTTAAATATAACAGTTTTCCGTTAAAAAAGACTGTTTATTGCACTACTTGAAATTCATGCACTCTTCGGAAAGTATAAACTTTATTATGGAAGCAATAATTATAGAGATTATATTTTACTGTGAAATATCAAAAATTAACAAATACAGTAAAACCTGCATTGCCCTTCAGCCAACCGTCTCCTGCCTTTTGCAGACATGTTTTCAGTCTGGGCTGTTCAACCAAACCCTCAGTAAACGGATACCGCTACAACGCGGACACAGGCAGTAACATGTCACTCCGTTTCATTGCCGTGAGCCTCTAAAGCAGTAGTTCTCAAACTTTTCAAGAATTATTAGTTGACGGTCTCAGAATTGTTTCTCAATGATTTGCGGTCCTCATTAGCATTAAGGATAGTGAAACAAAAAAATTACTTGGTGAACAATTATTTATTCCAAATCGATAAATCTCAACATTCATCAAATTTGCTGTCAGTTCAATGAGATGGGTGCACCTGCTTCTTCTTCAGTAGTTCTTCTATGTTGGGCTGTGTTTTGGATATTGCAACTCTCATGTCATGAGTCACAACTAGTATGTTTCTAGATTTTATTTTCATCGCAAGTAGAGTTGTAAACGATCTCTCACACTTATATGCGGTTGAAAATGGAATCAGCACTTTAAGAGCTATCTTTCCGACATCGGGATACAGGATTGACCCATTTCAATCCAAAAGTCACTGCGACACCTTTCACGGAAAACAAACTTTGCACCCTCATCATGCACCAACTCTATGAACTGTTCTTGAATAAAGTTTTCCTCTGAAGGCAGATCACTAAGGGAGAGTACGAACGGGTTGTTACCGATCGGGAAAGTACCGAGAAAGTTCTTCACTTAGAATTGAAACGTGGTGTTTCATCACCTCAAGAACATCGTCATCGACACAAAGTTCGTTCTCATAGACGAATGTGTTCAGATATCTCAATGGTACATCTTGCCGTCAATTACGGAGACCGAGGTCCCCAGTTTGAGAACCACTACTCTTAAGGGTTCTCCGAAGGCTCTAAGAAAACGCAGATCGGCTAAAATTGCAGACTTCTTTCCTAAATCGACCCAAAATTCAATTCAGTGCATTGTTGAGATTATGTGCGTAAAATTGTAACTTCAGGGATTAAAGTTTGCTGAGATTCCTTCCTATAATTTTGATGCTATGATTTCGCTGAGTTTTTCATTGAATTTTAGGATCAACAAGGATTATCTCGATGCCTTTAGATCTCGGAAGGGTTCAGTTAAAGTGCATGTGCGTGGTAGGGAGCGAGTATGTGCTCCAGATGAAAAGGCCTCTTTATCGCACGCTTCGATCATCCCAAATTTTCTTTTTCGGAGTGTGTGTGTGTTTCGGGAGTTTGACGACTCAGCGGTCATCCCGTGCAGGACAGTGTGCGGAATGATTGAAAACAGATAAGAATGAAAGGCTGGATATGTCTGGATGGATAAATATATCAAAATTATCACTCACAAATTACAGTAAAGAAACCGAAATTATTCATATAATCTTCATCTTTACTCTTATCTAATTATTGCATACATGTCGTTATCAGAATTGTTATTGATTTCTATGCAAGGCGTCCGACATTATGGCGCCTACATATTACTTTTACCTGCAATGTGGTGGGTGTAGCTGTCATCAATCAAAGTAATCTAGCCCCGGAGAGCTGAGATTAAGACCATAGGGAGTGTGCTTAGCCTTTCTGCATAAATAGCTGCTGTATGATATATCAAAGGTCAGTCTACAATGTTGTCTTTCCATATCAATATAAGACAAACTCTACAATTTCGTGAAAAGTCCCTAAATCAGAATATGTATCGCCTTTAACGATATTAGATGCACGATCGTAATGATGGAAACACCCGCTTCAAGTGCACGATTATTCAACATGGCTGTAAATGTCAACTGAGTGAGGCAAATGTTCATGAAAAAGCCAACTTTTGAAAATTTGATCCGCATTTCCCTTAAAAGCCGCCGGCAAACATTTTAGCTCATGGAATATGGCTCTGAAGATCCCTTAGTATTCACAAGCATTTAGTAAACACAAGCATTTCTTTGAGAACAGAACAATGATGGTTTATTAGTTTTTGTTGTCATTTTCCATTTCAAATAGTGATCTAATGGAAATTTGTTAAAAATTGGCGGTTTTTGACCTTTGACCTTCACTTCAGCCCACGGATGACCTCAGAAATAAGAATGATGCTGTTTTTCTGAATCTCCTTTCAATGCCTATTCGATAGATGTGTGGTTTGACAAAATTGGGGCAATAGTTTAGGAGATCATCAAGGGGGAGCGGGGCGAGTTCGGAAATACACCCCAGTGAGGCAAGGGCACAATGCAGCGCAGAAAAAAGGTGAGAAAATTTCCCAAAACCCCAAGATAAAGGAATAACCGAGCTTCTTTAAATACCTCCCCCACTACACAGTGACGTTGATACTTAAGAGGCTTAACTAAGAGTGAGTGATTCCTGGAAGTCACTAATTTTTAAAACATTGATAGAGATAATGCCAAGATCGTGATGCAATAATTTGATTTAATTTATCTGTTACATCGTTCATATATTCACAAATTATTCCACTAAAACCTTGATTCCTCCCAAATCAATGTTTGAATAGATTGAATGTGCGATGTTCAATGTTTCTTCATGGAATTCCAAATGAATAGAAGACGAAAACTAATGATCAGAGTTTAATTATCCGTCAACGTTCGCTTTGGCTGTGCAGGGAAAAATTTTGCCATCACATTTAGCGAAATTCTAATAATCCGACGAAGCATCGGCATAACACCCACTCATAAACAGATATATTATGAGGTTATGCTTGCATCGAAGATAAATGGTGAGACTTCCGTGGGAAAGATATTACACGTTTCATATGAGTGCAATGTAAATGAATGATGTGTAAAAAGCAAATAATAATGGTAATTACAGACTCAGTAGACCTGAAAAGTTGCTGTAACGTTTTACCTAATTGAATTTGAAAATAATGATTGATGATCAGTTGAAGGAAAATATCATCATTCTCAAGACATGAGCAACACTATCAAAGTAATCCACTCTGTGATAATTCTAATCAGTTCACATAAAAATTGCAAATTAACTGTAATCAGTTGTAATTTCGGTCTGTTCTCGAAAATATAAGAAAGATGCTCTGCTCATTCAACACGTATTCGCAGCATTCTAGACCCTAATTTGAATGAAATGTATTATATACAATATCAATGCACACGGCGCATCATGTCCAGAGAGTAATTTCTGACTTGATATTGACTCATTGACTTGATATTGATATATGACTCAGATATTTGAAGTTACTTTCCTTCCACCAGATATGAGACATTCTGCGGATGGTTGTCGGGCTCTCGGTTCAGTAGGCCTACAGTAGACAGTATAATCATTTTTAAGTTAACACACTTGTGGTAAATGCTGCAGCAGGTGATAATCTGTGCTTTATTCAAGTATCATTCAAGCTCCAATAATTCAAAATCTGTATATTAGATATTATAAATTCTGGAATTTTATGAACCTGGCGTTGAACCTTTTTGCGGGTGGATTTGTTTTTCTAGTTTGTCAGAGAGGAGATGTATATAGCAAGTTTCTAATCTAGCATCGAAAAATGAGCACTTCTTGAAATAGTTGCTTGCGCCCTTATGGCATGAGGCCATGGAGAAAGCACTCAGAGCAGTAAGCATTGAAAAGACAACAAATGTGAATAGAAAAATAAAGTATTGAGTTGCATCCTCAGTTGAAAAATGGAAACAGACCTGAATTCATCCAACATCAGGAATCATCAACAGGCCTAGTTCACATCTCTCAACATCGACACAACCGCCTTTTTAAAGATGCAGCCATGCCCGGGTAAATTGGAGATTTGCAGCTATCAATAGGCTGCAACTTTGAATAAGGAGTTGTGTCGATGTTGACAGATATGAACTAGGCCTGCTGATGATTCCTGATATTGAATGGAATAGCAGCTATTCAAGTCTCAGGCAGTAACAGGCGATTTGCCAGTAGTGTGTTAAAAGTGATATTTAATGAATGCTCGTCAAAATTGCAATTATAGAACAATGTGCACTATAATTTATAGAAATAAGCAAACTGAAAGTGACAGAAAGGCAACAACAGTATTTGAGAAATTGAGGAGGAGAGAGAAAAGATCAATACCCGAATAACACTTGTACAGTAATGCAACTACCGAATGTGCGATATCGCACATGTGTTGCTTGTATTGCCTAAACATGCCTTAAGCACTAAGTATGAAGCTTATGTTCTGCCATCTTCGTTTTATGCTCGTTTAATGAAAGAACTGTGAGATTCACATCTCTAGATCACTCAGTACCTGTTATTCCTCATTAGAACTATCACTGAATTCACAAAATGTGACGATTGTACTAACCTGTAACAGACGAAGCCGTAGAGTATGGCTGGAAGGGATAGTCCACCGTTCTGCTTGCGATGAAAGACTTCTAAAATCAGATGGTCCAGCCACCAGCTTGGACAGCCAGCCGAGCTCCCTTCTCAAGCATACATTAAACTCTTCTAAAACGGTTATACACGGAAGCGCATCTTCGAATACTGCAACTTTCTCGTTTGTGTGGCAAACAATACCTAGATAAAGACCTCCAGGTCTAAGATGTCGCACAAAGCGTGACGCAGGAGCGAATAGGTTGCGCAAGGACCGTTTCCGTTGTGTGAGTGGTGATCTGGCGCGAGTGATGGGAGCTGTCCATGAAGCGAGGACATGGTCTAATTTGCTACGAAGTCCTGTAACCGTAGTCTCTCCGGCAGGGCCGGCAAGCATAATACCTAGACTATCTTTCCACGAAGATGGTGCCACTGCACGGGGATGTCCTATACGGGCTCGACCCCAACCCTTACAGTTAGCAGCACTGACTCGTACGGAAAGTGGTAGACCAGTCTGAAGCTCTGTTAGACTGACAGGGCCCGTCCGTGCAGGGACCTCCATCTGACCAATAACGGGCTGAAATTCGGCATTGATACTCCATTCGATGCGATATGAGAGAACTGCGGTATCGGCAGGAGGTGAGATGGCAACAAGCAGGCTATTGCGACCAGCAGCTTCAACAGCCACCCGTGCAGGTGGACCAGGCAGAGGCTTCTTGTCGAATGATCTACGGAGTCGCTTCAAATAGTCAAGTGTGGCTTCCACTATTCCAAGCTCTCGCTCGGTATCCCTCTCCATGCTCAGTTCTAGTACACGAGCACTCATTTCTTCAGACCAGTGAGATAAGTGACTTTGAAGTCTAGGTGGATCTCCTGCAAACTTAGCTTCCGCACCAAGCTCTAAAAGGTATTCAGATAAGCCTGGAGTTGACCTTAGAAGAGCTATATCGAGTGCTGTTAGCTGCAAATCGTTAGTAGCGTTGAGTAGAGCCGGACGACGTTGAAGTACATCGCGAACTGTATTGAGATCTCCTGTCTCCACTGCCTCGAACAGATCGTTTGCATCCCGGATTGCTTTTTCACTTCGACCCACTTCACTTTTCAATTCGTCCATAGAGCGAGCGGAGTTGTATCGCGTCAAACGTCGAACGAATGTGTACCGATTCAATTTAGATGGCACAGATGGAGAATTGCGCAATGATTTTGGAGACACTCGAAGCCGTTTACCGAAATCTACGCTGTTGGAACGCCGGTCTTGATGCAGAAGGTTCTCCAATGATCCCTTGCGGGACTTGTTGCCCTCAGGACTTGGCTGCAGAGAGCCAGAGGGCCGATGACGCCGTTTAGAGGTCGGTGTAGCTGATGCGGAATCTGCATTGTGACTTCGAAATAATGTGACCGATGCATGCAAATCAGGAGCTGTATCTGCTCTCTGGAATCTTTTCCGTTTGTCGTCGAGGTATTGCAACGCGTTGTTCAGCATCGCGATGTCTTCTCCTCCTGCAATGCAAGAGAGAGAATACGAAGTTTGTGCGAATTAAAAGAACTACTGAAATGAAACGGCAGATGAAAATCTGAGCGATTTTGAATAAGCACGCTGATAGGCGCAGCAAGTTTTGAAAACAGCCAATCAGAAATAGAATCGAAAAGGGCAGTCACAAAGTGAACTTATTCGCGAGAATGGTCCACAATGAACGTAAAAATCAAGAGTTTTTCAAAATCTGGAAGTCTAATACTACTGCATTTAATGTATTACACATTGGGTGTTTGTTAAAGAAATTGGCAATAATTACTATGTCATAATCACATTATTTTCTTACTTTCGAAAGTACTCTTTCATCAGACACGAAATTTCTTGTAAAACTGTATAAATTACTTTTTGATGCGCTGACAACAATTCAAAATTTATTGGGTTCTATGTACCATGAGTCGGACAAATATCTAATATTCTGAGGCCTGAAATTTATTAGTCTTAAAAGTGAGTTTCAGTCCCATAGAGCCCCAGAAACTGCAGATTTGTTTTGCATTTTTTTATTCAATGATGTGCTCGCAATTCATTCAAATTCATACATTCACTCATTTCATTAATGGGCCGACCCAGGCTATATCCGGCTTCGCATCTGTTCAATCGATGCTGATAAAGATAAAAAACACTTTCATTTCGCATTACATGTAGTAGGTTACATCTAAGCGTTCCAAAGCATCGATGATTAACTGATACTTGATAACAAAAACTCGTAAGATTCGGCTTCTAATCATCCTAATATCACGTAATCGGCGCATTCCTATGTACATAAAAGTCTTCGCAGCATTTCTTTCCAAGCACAAATATCGGAGATCCTGATTAAATCATCTCATATCTTTGTCTCATGCTCATGAGACTTTTATTCATTCCTTTGAATATCATTGAGATCATCTCAGATACTTCATATCGTGATTATTTTCTCGAATGTATTTCTTTTCACGATTTTATGAGCAACTGCAAGTCTGACCTGTACGATCTGGTTTATGGCAGAATTCTCAAGGATTCTGAAATATAATGCAGCATACATGTATTTTGCGAAGGTCATATATTCAAACGGCAAAATCGACAGTCAGTATTGAACTGAAATGTAGCAAGTTAGCCCTATCTAGGGCGGGATAATAAAGCCAAAGGAATTCACAGTAAGTTGATGAAAGGAGCTCCAAGGACTTTTCCTTTGGGGCTATCACATTTTTTGCACAAAGCCGACCTGCACTTCTCTGACTTTTATTTCCAACATATTTCTAAACGCTTCAGTAAAGATCGTTGGATTTGGTCTCATTGCTCAAGTTAATAAGTTATTTGTACTCGCAAGTCTAGGGCATTTAAACTGTTTGACATCGCAGGTAACAAACCTTCAGAAGGTGATCAATATTTGAAGGTTTGCTAACAGCTTTTAAAACCTGTAAAAATTGGTGATTCTACATGCAAGCTTCAAAAATTCATCATTTGACAGTTTACACAATAAATACATTCCTTGTGTCAAACCAGTCCTTCAGAAACCGTACAGATATGCGAAAAAATACCTTCGCTCATTGTAAATAATTCAAAAGTAAAGGTTGCCAAGCAAACTTATAGTGTGATAACGCAATTTTGAAAAGAATATATTTAAGTTCCCTGAAGATTGCTTCGTGAAGAACACAGAAATTAATCGGAAATCATTTAGTAATAGTTTACTTGGTATCCTATTGCTATGGTTAAATATCACAGTATAGATGAATTGTATAACAAAAATGAATTGTTAATTTAAAAGTAGCAATGATGAATAGATGAATAGAATAATTGTAACAGTAATGGACTGATGGAAATGGTGGAAACTTTTTGAAAAAAGATTTTAGCGCATTCCCATCGTTGGCTTTGTTTCAAAGTCCTCTATATATTTTGTGTTGTATAGTTGATCCAAAAGTTTTAGAATTCTGTCATCTCAAATATTCTATTATTCATTGAAAATTGCCTAATGATGCTCTTTGTCATTATATAATTTTGTGTCATGTTTGTGTTTGCCGTCCTGCACACTACCATCTTCATGTGAAATTATTTTTACGAAACTGTTATGCTTTTCAAGAGTTCTCATTTGTTGTTTAATTTATATTCCGCCTGGATTATGTAAGGATGTTCATTGCGAAATTTCTAATTTCCTTTTAAATGAATTTGACATTCTTCTTTCGTGTAACCCTAATTATAATATCATCATTGCTGGGGACTTCAACGACTTTTCGTGCACTGTGTTTGAAGAAGACCTAGGTCTCTTCAACAAAGTCAATACGGCTACTCGCGGAAATGCTATGCTTGACATGATTTTTATTGACAGTGACTTGATGTCATTTTATGACAACTTTGCTATTGCCGGCCCGCCGGTCTCTAATTCTGATCATAATTCAGTTTTCTTGAAATCTAAAAGTGTAGCATGTGAGGTTTCAGTGCGTCGAGTGCCGGTTTGGGACTTTCGTCATTCGAATGTTTGCGAGTTCATATCACAATTGTCGACTATTGATTTTTCTGATGTCGAATCTGCTGATTCTGTGAATGATATGTGTGATGTATTCTATGGTCATTTGTACGAATGTTTATCTTGTATTCCATATCACATGGTTGAAATGTCAACGAATGACAAGCCTTGGCTAACTCCGCTTTTAAAGCACTTTATTAATTTGCGATGGAAATTTTACAGAGAACAAAATTGGACAATGTACGAGCATTACAAACTCAAGGTCAAGGAAGAAATTATCATTGCAAAGCGAAATTGGGCTGAGAAGCACAAACAGAATGTCAATGGCTTATGGAAAATTGTTAATAACATAAAAGGTGCTTTAACGTCAGATCCTTTCCATCAAATTATGCGTGATTCTGAAACTGACCTCGACCACTTGCTCAAAGCATTCACAGATCGTTTCAGGAAAAACTTTAATGAGTCTGCTGATGTGCCTCTGCATGAACTTACAGCTGAAAACTCTAAATGGATGCCCATCATAACAGAGAATGAAGTCTTACAAGAGTTATTGCATTTGAGCCCGAACAAAGGCTGTGGTCCTGACATGGTGCCCTCGAGACTGCTGAAGGCTGGTGCTGACTTCCTATGCAAGCCTCTATGCATTATTTTCAATCGCTCCATCCAGTCGACAACATTCCCAGACTACTTCAAATGTGCATTCGTTCATCCGATCCCTAAGAAATCAAAGCCCACAATCGACGATTTTAGACCAATTTCCCTCTCTTCGTCTTTGTCTAAGATTTTGGAAAGACTTGTATTGAATCATCTGAAGGAGATCTTGCACAAGCTCTATGGTTTTAATCAACACGCATACAGACCGTTCGGATCGACCACAAGTGCTCTGGTTGCCCTACAAGACCATGTGACATCATTCATGGATATGGATGACACTATTGCTGTACGCATTACATGTATAGACATTTCGAAAGCTTTCGATTGTCTACAGTTTCATCGATTGTTGAATTTCCTATTCGAATCCAGCCTAAGTCACGATTTTCTCCGTTGGCTAAAGTCGTACCTTACAGACAGATGCTTCAAAGTTAGGATACACGGCTGTCTAGGACCTGTAATGCGGTCCACATCTGGTGTACCGCAAGGGTCGGTTCTCGGCCCATTCCTTTTTGCTGCATTTATGAGCACCATCAACTTTGATGACGAACTTATCAAGTGTGTTAAGTATGCTGACGATATGACGATTGTTGAGAGGCTTAGACATACCACTCAGAGTCCCTTGACACTGGAAAGCATTTGTGAATCGTTTCAAAGTCTCGGGTTTTCATTAAACTTATTGAAATGCAAGGAGATCGTTGTTCAAAGATCAACATTACCGCGAAATAAAGTGACGGCTTCCATTTTCAACCGTGTTGAAACCGTTCGTATTCTCGGTGCGAAATTGTCAGAAACTCTTTCATGGAATCCACAAATCACAGATGTGTTAAAGCGGGCTGCTCAAAGGTTGTACATCATCAGATGCCTGAAGAAATTATTAACTGTCAAAGAGCTAACTACTGTTTATCATGCATTGATTACCTCCCTCCTCTTGTATGCATCTCCTATGTATGGCAACTTGTCCAGATCATTACAGAAAAAGCTTGATCGCTTTCAACGTCGAGGTCATCGATTGATTTGTGGACCGGGCTGTGGGTGTATGAATTTTCCACCAATATCCAAGATGTTGAGAAGCCGCAGTTTGGACTATCTTCTCTGCTGTGAGCGTCATTCGCTACACCCTCTTCACCATTTCGTCCCTGAACGTCTGAGAAATAGTGGTCACTTTTTGTTACCCTCTGTTAGAACAGTTAGAAGACAGAATTCTTTTTTCCCGTAGTCGTGTGCTCTTTCAAATGGTATTCGAAATTAAACTGCATGGAATCAACGATCTTTCTTGAATGTGATTTTTATTCATTTTTACTTGATGACTTAGTGAATTTTTATATTAAATTACGTGTAGTTAACTTTGTGAATATCATGCATGTGTGCACCATCTGATTATCTGTTTTTCTTGCTTACGATGTCGATGTTATTATATGATAAAGTTGTGATTTTCATTCATTCTAAATATACGTTTCTCTCTCTCTCTCTCTCTCTCTCTATAGTGAACTTGAGCGAGTCTAGTGACTCAAGCAAAATACTCAGAGCAAAACTTAGAACACATCCAAAGCGAAACACCAATTAGAGGTTCAAGTTCTATTTAAATTGTTCTGAGTATTTCAGCTATTTGAGATATCACTGAGTAATAGCTTTTAGCAGCAGAGAGGGACAGCTCAAGCTGACAGAAAGTATAATTGAAGTGTGATGGATCTCTTGTTCTGATTATTAATATTTTCCATAATTATTTAACATTAAGAAAACAAAAATGTGGAAATTGCACAATTGTAATAAGGAATCTATTTAATTTTTTGCAATCATGTGATTTACATGTATTTTCAATTTTATTTGAATTTGACTATTAAAAATCTGCATTTTTATCATTGAGACATTCCACATGCATTTCATTCGCTCAGGTTTGAATGACGCATAATACAATTGAAGTTTCTAAGTTTCACATTAGTGCTTAACGAATTTTCATTGTCACAAAAATCAACGCAACTGCCGCTTACGTTGCAGATGAAACGCAATACAAATTAAATTGCATTTATAGCTATTTTCCTTTAAAATGACAACGATCGTATGCAAGCAGTCAATATTCATTTGTGATTTGTATTGGAAAATTAATCTATTTATTAATTTACTTGCTTTACGACCGCTTCTGCCAGTTACATACAAATGGCAGGTAGAAATGGTTCTTTTCGGCGCCTTAAATTCTGTTGCTCATTTTTAGGCTTTGCTGCCTTACAGTCATTTTTGCTATATCCATTACTTTTTAAATGCTATCTAATACATTGAGTTCTGTTTACTAAAAGTTATCATCATTTAAACGTTTGCTAATAGACAGGATGATATTACTCATGAAATTTCGTTCTGCCTGTCATCACAAAAAATTATCTTTCCGAACAAATGGTTTTGATTTTTTGGAATAAAACATTCAAAGCTGATTTGTTGATTATACTGCATTTTGGCAATCAGTAGTCACTGAAAAAAGAGATCGTCCAACTAATGAGACATCAAGAAGCTGAAATAACTCAAGACTGTAGGACTTGAATACATGGGTGGCAAACTCTGAAGCAACGTCATTTTGTGATAATCATTTTAGTCACATGCCTGAGACAGATTATGCGTGCAAGGCGAATCTCCGTGTGTGTTTGTTTTCTAATATATTTATGAGTGTGGGCACTTGGATTTTAAATATGTGTCACCGTCAATTTGGTTCCTTGGATGTTCATAGAACGCAGCTACTGGTCCAACAGACTTTAAAGATTTATTGCTACAACCTATCTCCAATGATAATCTATTTAAAAAATAATTTTGTAAACAACATGCAGGTTTTGTAAGGCAATAAATTTATCCCCTATTAACTACTATCTTTCATGTATGACACTCAATTGTTTACTTTCTAGAATTTCTCTCTTTGAAGTTGAAGCTCTGAGGATAAGTAAATGATCTACGATTGTTGTGCCACTTTTTCATCATTCGTTAAATCGCAGGATGTAATAACCCTCCTCCCAGAAATTCAGATTCCATCAAGAACTTTATTAATTTTCTACACAAATTTGTGAATTGGAAAGACAAAATCATTTATAACTGCTTTTTTAAAATATTTTCATGCCATATCACATTAAGAATATGAAAAGTCATGTTCTCCTCAGTGACGATCGTCAAAACAGAACATGCAGTTCGCAAAATGAAAAGAATATCCGTTAAGCTTGAAGTCAATACTGCTGTTTTTACTGTCCGAACAACCAAGTTGCCTTTCCGCTATTATCGCTGCTGATTTGAGATGTGATGTCAGTCGCGTGATGGCAAAACTGCCTGTGATTCCCTATCTCATCATTTCTGAGATCTCTAAATTCTCAAGTGTCCAGTGTTAGAGAAAAAGGCAGAAAGGTCTTCTTACGTTCCACCTGGCGACTAAAAAGGGATAAGTGCTTTCCTTGAATAGCGTCATCAGTTTAATGCTGTATGAATGAAGTAATGTGTACATGTATATTGCGCATGCATATTTGAGTTCTATTTCATTCACTAATCGATCTAATCAAGCCCGTTATGGCCTCCTAGATCAGTTCGCAGTACATTCAAAATTTTTTGCTATTTCAGTTGAGAAACTGTGTATTTTGCAAAAGTCATGAAATTGTACAACTTCGTCACTTGAGTAAAGTAACTACACTAAGCGTACAGACAGATTTTGTGCAATTGATGACAGTGTGCTTAAAATTTTTTCAACACGTTAATCCGAACCTTCTACTAAGGCCTATTTCTGTACAACAATATAAACCAACAAAGCAATCAACAAACTCAAAAAAACAAGCTTGAATGAGAATTGTGGTCTGAGCAACACGTTTTCTGCATGCCATGTTTTGTTTTTGAGCAATTTTGAGAAGTGTGCACGGAGTGTGTTTTTATGCATAGTACGCAACAATAACTTTCACCAAAGCTAGTATGAAGTAATGTCAGCAAATTCTGATGCTGCGTCTTATCCTCCCGAATGCTGAATGTTGGAGGACTTGGCTAGAGTTCAGCTTTTATTAAATACAGCTTTGGTGTTTGGTCGAGGGCCTCGACTCCAGTGTTTGGGTGTACCTCAAGTTTTATTCAGGCCTCCGTTTGGTCTGGTCCTGGGAATTCAAGGGAAGAACAATTTTGTTAGTCTCTTACCATGCAGGCGGACAGCATGATGCTTTTTCTATCTTCAACGCTTTAGTTGAATGGCGAAAAATGAACTTGTTCCTATTTCCTTTATTTGCGCTGTTGTTTCGCATTGTCCCAGACTTGGTGTGTTGCCAGTGTATCTTCGATGAGGTAAACAGATTTATTATGCGTGTTTTATAACTAATCGGTAGCTAAGCAAAACAGAGAATTATTTGTTGTAGTATGTTCGACGGCCGGAGGATAAGACTAAAAACTGAAAGGTAGGCTAGTCATTTGACCGCAGTCGTGAGTATTCTCCGATCATCAAAAAAATATCTATGCCATTTGACAACCCAATTCTTCGGGTTGCAGCATTTATTCATTATTACAGCCGCACAAACTTAAGCGATTTGCCAGTAATATGTATAAAAAGATATTTAATGAATGGCCGTCGAAATTTTGCTAACTTGCTTATCACTGTAAATCGTTCGCTACCAACGCCACCAATGGTACATTCCAAATTTTGACTTTATTCTCTAGTAACTATTTTTATTTATTTTCATGACGTTGCAGAGGTCGTGCATCCGATAACTTTTTAAGTTTAAGCTTTTCATGCTATAAATTCGTGCATATTTTTGAAGCACCGTTCCCAGTTAATTCTTGAATTTAGTTGCGCTTATCATAATACACATGGCAATACGAAGCATACTTTGCGAATTATTTGAGGTGCTTTTTGCTGGTTATAGACACCTACATGGAAGTCATTCCATGAATCATATGTCATTCCATAATTGTGACAGTCTCAAAAATGATTTTTCCTAGCCGCATTTATCATAGACGAATAAGTTTTTTAAAATGAAAAGGTTACAAATGGAAATCGTGCAATAACTTTATTAATATATGAATGGCTACTTAATAACAACTTTTTATGTTGTACCGCAAATAAGGGAAAAATTGATTGTTTTAAAAATATTATTCAAAATACTGTTTATTGCAGACCTACATAATTGGGAGATTGCTTTTCTTGTGGTTAATCAAGTCTGTCGACTATTTGACAGATTAACTCCCGTGCATGGCAAGCTTATTAGGGGTAATCTGCAGTTTCTTTTGTCATTTCATCGAAGAAAACATAGCTACTTGTTGAAATTTGATGTTTTTCATTCACAAGTATAAGGAAACTGGGACAGCAAACTGAAAATATAACTTTTATTAAATTGAAATCAGCTGATATTAAAATATTGATAAATAACTAAATTTCAGAGGTGTTGGCAATAATTTGAAACAGACTGTTTATTTTTTCAATCAAAAATTTTCAACGTCTCTATGATGAAACTCTGCATAAATTTGCATAAATTTCTATGACGACTGCTGGCAAAACTATTCAATCTATGAAACATTAGGTTTTTCACGATAAAATGTTTATCAAAATTGAATTACAACTCCAACGCTGATTTTGTAAAATATTAAAAATTAATTTGAGTTATGTTAATTTTGAGGCATCTTGTCAATATATATCGCTCTTATGTTGAGCGGCACACATAACAGGGTCAAGAGTAGCACGATATTGACATTTAAGAGTCAAACTTGCAATAATGAATTCAATTATATTAAAGTATGAAAGGAAGTCTAAAAGATTTTTATAAATTATCAATGCGTTCTCAACTATGAACATGCATTATGCAATTTTTAAATTAAGCTAATAATTATTCCGAATAATCATATATGTTGAGAATTCATAAAATAACAAATATTGCAGTTAAGTTATCGCTCAATCCCAATGAATTTAGATAATTCAGTAGATGGGGTTGAGTATTTGCGGAGTTCGTTAGAAGGAAGTGATAAGATCTGACTTCTTTTCCACGAGACTTCAAAAGCATAAATGACCTTTCATGAATAAAAAATACAAAATATGACTGCCGCTCATAGATATGTTGTAAATCAACTACTGTTCAATTCATTTCTAAGTAGTATTCAATACAGACTAAATGTGGAAAGTTCCAGTGAAATTTAAGACCATTGCTACTGATGATTTGGAAATTACCTACCAGGCCGTTGGACGGCCGCTACCAGATGAATACGGTCTGGTAGCCAATAACGCCATACCATCTTCATTTGGGAAGAAATGTTAGTTTTTTATAATTAGGTTTCGCAGCGAAATTTATTTCATTTGATAGCTGATGGTTTACAGTGATTGCAAATTTCCTAATAGGAAAAATGGTGCGATTTAGAAATTTTTATTAAAAATGACAAGAGAGCGAACTGCGCTTTGCGGTCAATTGACCACTTCCGGCATTTCTCTATTAAAGAAATCATTCATGGGAAGCGTGTTGAAATTCGTGCTTTGAAAATAATTTATGATCCTGTTGATTCACTTTGCGTAAGCGATGATTTCTTAGAGCCAAGTTGAAATTAGAGAATGAAGGAAGGAGCATCACGCGAAATGCTAGTATCATATTGCAAGCAGAGGAATTTGATAAGTTAGCTCCACTAGCTTGTCAAAGAAGCACAAAATTACTGTTTTCTGATATTTTCCCTGTCATTCTGTTTTATTGGCATTAGAGTATTGTATAACTACAAGTAGTAAGATTCGACGTAGTAGTGTACTAGTAGCATATAATGATCTTATGATGAAATTTTGCAGCATTTTGTATCATCGACAAAATGACTACATTTCTAACATGGGAGCTATGAATTTGCGCAATAACATCTGATGATGCAAGTTTGTTAGGAAAATGCGCAAGCTTAATCAATAGTTCAACATCTGCAATCAGTACATTGATCGCATACTCAAAGGTATACACTGTGAATCGCTCAATGCCAATCACATACGAAGGATGCATACCAAAGTATTTCTTTGGTATATTTTTGTATTCTCTTGGTATATATTTGTATGCTTTTCCTATGTTCTTTCAAATGTGGTATGCTTTACATACGAAAGCCATACCAGCACAATGTTAAAGGAAAGCATCAATGATTTCTAATATATGTTGATTTAAGGCCTTTTGTCAATAAAGGTCACACTAATGTTAATACTGTTTCGTAAGTAGTAAGATAATGACATTTAATAGTCAAAATTACAATACTGAATTCGATTTTAATGCACGTAAGTCCAAGGCATTTCATGAATAATCAATGAGATTTCAACCATCAACAATTATGCATTTATAAATTTGATATGAAGCATATTATCAAACCGAAATAAAAGCACATTATAATTCATGAACGCAAAAATAGTTATGTTTGAGATATACAAATTGATTTGAGTGTATAAGTCAACAAGATTTCACTAAAGATGTCGTCTAAATGAAATGATGTTTATCAACTTGGGTCATAAAGTACAGTTAAATAAACGTCCTGTTAATGTTGCCAGACAAGTAGCATCGACGACACATTCGTGGAGCATAAAATTCACAATAAATATAATGTTCTCAATTATCACTCTATCAAACAAAAAATATTCACCACTAGTATTAACGAAAAAAGTTATTTGACAGTAGTATGTAATACATACATTTTTTTGCTATGTGACTTAGAGCTGCTCATACCAAATACATACCAAATGCATACGAATAAGGATGAATTTGAATCGGGTCTCGTATATAAAACATACCAACGATTCGTATTTCAGTGTAAAACAGCCAATCACAGATAGAATATTTCGTATCGCTACATACCAATCACATACGAAAGTAAGTGAGATGTGGTATGAAAAACATACCAGATCTCTGTAGACATACCAGAATCTCGTATCAGATGTTAGTTTCAAATTGTATGTGATTTTGGTATATGTTTGTATATAATTTTCGAATCCAGAGATTTACATTGTAGAATATCTGTGGAGCACAACCCAAGTTCGCAAATGCATAGTCAGCTTCCAGAAAAATCAGAGTCCTGATTTTTGTAAGCTGCAACTCAATATTTTTTGGACAATTGGCTAATTATGTAAATTTCTGAAAAATAAGTTTTATTTTTGTGATTACTATTTGTTCTAAATAATAAACAGCACTTTACTTGAAGAGCTCAATTAAATTTCTTAAAAAATCACGAAATGACTTGATGAATATCAGAAGCATAAATACTTTCATCACCCTATTCTGAAGTACTTTGAATAAACCAATCCAAGTTTGAAGATAATGATCATCGACAACTCTCCAAGATAAATTGAGAGATTTTAGCCGTGTCCTATCCTGCCAAGCCTTTTCACAATGAATACAGAACGTTCAGATCATTGAGCGCTGACGCTTGGATGGCAAATATTTGTTTGTTATTGTTGAAAAGACTGGAGAATTGGGTCTGAATGTACCAGTCTCAGACTCAGACCCAACACTGAGCGATAAAACTGTTCCAGACCCTTGGAGAACCAAACCCAAGTATCATCTCTGCCTCAGACAAACGCAGGAGCAGAAGCAAAAGACTCCTCAAAACTATCCAAAACAATATCTTGCGAGAGTGTACACTTGCTTATCTGCGTTTTACTGACCACTTTGGTGCTCCACTTAGTCGAGCTCAAAAGCGTAGATGTCATTTTTCCCGTTCACTATTAATAAACAATGATGTGAGTAGATCCTAACCACTGTCCTTCAATCCTCAGTATTAATATCTTGCATTGATGAACTTTTGTACAAGCATGCGCAAAAGACAATAATTGAAGGTTGCATCACGAGTGTTACAACCGAATTGTTACACTCTGTTTCTTGGTAAGAGTGATGCAAGTGATTTATCACCACACCTAGCAAATTTCTATGTAATTGCTTTCACTATACCAGGAATCTATAATTTATTGTTCCGCAATGAATGCCATAGAAATCATAGAAATTGACAACAATGAAACCTCTTGAATGGAAATTAAGCTTCATGCAATGCACAATAACGGCACATAAATCGCACGCATTTTCACTTAGATGCACCTGCCAACGTCTGTATCATTGGGTTAGAATCAGTCACATGAGTAAATCGAAGCCTTTCATTGGTGATCCATGCCCCAACTTAGTTCCCTCGGATGTGCCGCGACCTTGAGTCAATTTCCATTCTGGCGAACTTCAGATAAACAGTTCATTTCTGTGATGGAAATCGTCTTTAAATCATAGATATCACAAATCAGTAACTTAGACTGATCAAGTGGTTGTCGATGTGTTTGATACTGCGTTATCATAGCGCTATTTAGCAAGAAGTGCCTCAAAGTTTCCCAGTCACAAACATAGATGCCTGAATGAACTATTCACTAATGTGAAGCGACGAACGCTATCTATCAATAAAATCTTGTAGTTGTCTAGAAGTGTTTGCGCCAACAGATTTTTGTCTGTTATTCACGCATTGTTTTCATTCATTTGGAAGATTTTGACATACACCACATCATAATTATTATCATTCAAATCCCTGTACCAAAGCTCGCCTCCAAGACGAAGTTCATTTAAAAATGCATTTTGAGGCAGCATGATGGCTTGCAATCTTTGTTTTATATCTTACATCTGCATAGATATCAGAATTCAATTATTCTTATTTCCTATAATACTTCTGATCTCACTCAAATATTAGAGAAAGTATGGAGAATGTTAGTTGATGAAAAAGTCGAATTCGATGAATTTGATAAGCAAAATATGGTGAAACGTAGCAAGGAAAATCAAAAATCCAGACACAATGAGTTCACAAGATTCGTTCGCATTTATTAGTTCTCTTTGATAGGAAACTCAAGTGAAACATCAAAAACTATTCTTTCTTTGATTACGGCTAATAACATTTCTCAATCATAATGAACTTCAGAGAAAAAAATGACATTTCCATCAATTCTTCAGATATGAATTGATTTTGATTTCATCTTTACGTATTTTATTTAGGTGAGGTTTTTATCAAATTGAAAGGAGTACAACGTTACAAAATTTTTTAGAAATGTCATTTAGAAAATCTTTGGCAGTGACTTTCAATCAACATAGAATAACAAAAGAAGTCGATGATTTCCCCCTTCAACTAAGGAAACAGTCACTCAGAATACTTTTAAACTGAGGATCTATATTTACTTATCTCATATCTTCACAGTTTAATGATAGACCATGTTCAAATAATCAATGTTTAGCGCATTGACTTCATCCAAAACTGAAGGAAATGTTGCTTTCATATTCGAGTCCAGCGAAGCAGACTGTCTTGCAATATGGCGACGTGGCATGTCCTTTGTGTTGTGCAAAGTACGTGTGAGGCACAATTCACTTGTGCATTGCTGTGATGTGGAAGACTTTTGCAGGTATGATGCAAAGATCTCGACGTCCTCCAATTCTGTTCAGAAGCACATCTAAGCATCATACACCGAAGGACTGCTTGACTCAACTATCAATGAGAAATTGATGGACGGATTTCAGATCGCTCTTTGTCCCCTTCTTCTATACCTTGTGATGTGCTGTGGACACAGAACTAGATTCATCTGCACGCGCTTCGGTTTCCTAGAAAGGAAAGGTTATATGCAACCTTAACCCTATCCATACCGGGCTCTGAAGCGCATCGCCATCCCGGGGGGCCAATTCGACCCCCCTCCTTAACTTCCTAAATACTGCTGCTCCGTTGTACATGAAAGTTTTAGGGTAGAATATTCTGCGTGTGATCTTTCTAACGGTGTTATCTGTGTTTTCTAATTCGTCCATCTTGTTGCTCTAAATGGCGATTTAAAATTTGAACTTCAAAACTAAGCGGATTTTTAATGTTTTCTTCTCATCGACTGCAAACATAGTTTCAGTGCTTTTAGTTCAATGACTTTAGTGACACATACAATTAATGATCAGGAGAATGATGCTATTTGATGCTCCAAACTTGTTTTTCTACACATCACGAATTTAAATTCAAAATTTGAATATGTGATATTGCTAATAATAAAAATAAATCATAAGCAGAAAAGGGAAAGTTTTCACTCAAAATTGACTACTTTTATTCATCTGTAGAAACAATTTAAGAGGTCTTGCTACCTTCCAATAATGTAATTAAGACTAAAAATGACACTGAATAAGCAGAAGTTTTCAAAACAATATGAACGAACACTACCTAGTTGCAACTTAGTTAACTCATTTCTACTGAAAAGCAAATACTGTAAGTAGTATTTACATGACATTCAAGTTTGGATGACTCTTATCGAAGTCTATAGTATCTTTGATGTCTATATTATCTTGATGGTGCAATTTATGGACACCTAGTTGTGATGTGATGCAAAAAATTGATATTCAGCTTGCTTTGTCAAAACTAAACATCAGATGTTTGCAAAATCTGGCAAAATTCAGACTTTCAAAAAATGCACTTTTCAAAACGGGCCATAAATTTAACTTTCCCATGAACCAAATGCAATGATTTTCGGCGAAAAGTTGGGAAATACCCAGAAACTAAAAGTCACAAAAGCCTGGGCCAATCGGTTCAGTTTTAAAAGCTCCACAACAAAAATGCGACAGGGAAGGCCGAATCGGCCGGCCCCTCGGTATGGATAGGGTTAATACCGAAATGGCACACCACAGAATTAGACAACTTGCTCCTTCTCGAATGGATAATTCGTGTATCGCTTGCTACTGGAAATGGCAAACAATAAGATGTCAGCAGAGGAACCAGAGCAAGGACATCTTGATATAGTAACATCTTAATATAGCTCTGCTATTATATTAAACTGTTCTTGACCAGAGCCAGTGAGAGATGTGTGTGTGTGCTGTGATATCACTTCGCACACACCAAAATGCACATCGCTGTCTTGGATGACATTCGATTCAGTGTATGCACTATGCAGTGAGGAATGCCGAGAAGACGATGGTGAAATCATCAAATGAACTAATTTTCTTAGACCAGCAACTTTTTTTTAATAATGATCGGAAGGGCCAACATTATAGAGAAAACTTAAATGATCTGAATTCATCGAGTCTGAAGGAATTGTGGCAATCGAAGTACTTTGCTGGAACTCACATTAATCCACAAGCGACGCACGACTTTTTTCCTATCTCTGTAAGGTATTAGGAATTCCTTTTTGCCCACTTAATTGGTTCTTCGATGTGCCGTCGATTTTGTATTAATCACACTTCTAGCAAACCGAAGCAGATAAACAAATTATTTAATTCTGTGTCTGTAGAGCTTACTTCAGTCTGAGATTAATTTCTCTAAACTTTATCGCTTCAAATTGATATCGCTTCTATGGTTTCTATGACAAATAGAATGTTGGCCATGTTCATAGATATCTGATGGAGTGCGAATAATTTAACAGCACTCATTGACAATATCAGTATACTGCGGAACTAGTTCGCCTCCAACTAATGCTGCTCAACTTCCAAAGTGTTGTTCCGAGTTTTGTTAACAGTGCAACCGGGGCTTAACACGGGATTTCCCGGGAATTTTCGACAATCTTGAGTCTCGATTAACGGGAAATAAGATCGAGAATTCCCAGGGAATTATTTAAAAAATGAAACTCAATGAATAAGTGGAAAAGGCGATTTAAGTACCTTGTTCTAGTAAAATTGTTTTTAAATGGATGGATTCGTCGTAGAGACAATCCTCTTGCGTACAAATAGGAAATGCTGTTTTTTTACAGTCGTCCAACCAATGGTTCACACAAGCTATCTTCTCCACGGTTTCCGGATTTGTGTATAACCCGTGAAGTTTTATTCGCTCAAACAACTTCACATACCGGCACTATTCTATATGTGTATCTTCAATTTACATACAAAATTTCATGCAGATCTGCAATTTGACATATTTAAAGAGAAATATTTGCATTTGAACTTGCAAAAGTTGGCCTACATTGCATGCATTTGCTCCCAATTTGATCTATGCTAGTCTCATAGAAATCACTGAAGTTGATTAGAATGGAAATTGACTCAAGGTCTCGCCACTAAGCCGGGGAAACTAAGTTTGGGCATGGATGACCAATGAAAAGCCTAGAATTACACGTGACTGATTCTACCCCAATGATACAATCGTTGACAAGTGTATTTAAGTGAAAATGCGTGCGATTTTGTTTGCGCTACCATTGTGTATTGCATGAATCTTAACTTAAATTCTAGAAGTTTTATTGTTATCATTTTCTTTGGCAGGTCTGGTGTAGGCTGAGTGAGGTGGACTACTATTTTCATCAACTTGTTATTTGCGACGATTTGTAAAATGACAAGGAACTAGTAAAATCAATGCAGCATGCTGTATTTATACAACAATGTAGAGGATAGCCGTTAACAGGAGTTGACGATTGTTCATTCTGTTGATCAGATCAGAAGGCTGATGATGAAAAAGTCTCCTTGCTTTTCGGCGTAATAATTGTAATTATATGTAAAAGAAAATTTACAAGGTCCCGACGCGTTTCGCGAATTCTCGCTTTGTCTAGGGACGATCGTGAAGAGCACAAACTGACAGTCAAACTCGTCTTAAAATAGGTGATGGTGAGTTTGATTTAAAATACGGTCAGTTCATGCTTGCGATTCAGTGAGGGACAAATCATCTTTATGTGTCTCGCTTCTGACAGTCTCGTGTCTAGCGCGTCACTGCACTTTTCCAGGATGTCTAAGTCATAGTCATCAATAGATATCAGGCCATGCTGCGAATGTTCACCTAAAGCACTAGACCTGTCCTGCTTCTGGATCGCACGTTTATGTTCCATGAAGCGGAATTTGAAAGGTCTGCAGGTTTGGCCAACATAAATGCTAGACAAAGCGAGAATTCGTGAAACGCGTCGGGACCTTGTAAATTTTCTTTTACATATAATTACAATTATTACGCCGAAAAGCAAGGAGACTTTTTCATCATCAGCCTTCTGGTCTGATCAACAGAATTATACAACAATTCAGTGATATTGAAAATTGAAGCCGATCTGGTACTGAGAAATCGTGGGATAATTTCCAATGACAGCTAATGAAATATTAGACAAATCACAGAGCTTACTTAATGTGTGCATAGACGCTGAAGCTGGGAATGATGCATGCATTCAGATATAGCGGTAGGTTTTCATGTATATGCAGCAAATATGTGCTCTCTCTTTAATTTAAGCAAATATAAAACCCACACATTTGTAGTTTATAAATTGAAGGACTGTGCGCTGGGTAGTTCATTTCAGCTAATCACTCTGATAGACGAAAGTTCAGGAAATAAATATCACAGCACGTCTAGAGCATTTTTAAAATGAAATGTTTATGATCTTTGTTGTTCCCTGCCGTTTCGGGGACAACCCTGCATTAACGACAGCCATATTTCGTTGACATATCGAGAGATATCTCTAGTTGATAAAAGATCGGGCGCGACACGACGAGAGTGCATTTCAATTGCATATGGGATGTACTAAATGTGAATGTTTCCTCAGCAATACAGTATATTGATGATGCATTTATTTCTACATTCAGTAAAGTTTCTATAGTCTATCATTTGCAAACATGCATGTGTGTAGGTCTACCACGTTAAATTTTAGTCATGCTTTACCCAAAATTATTATGGTTTGTCGGTTCGGCTCGGTAAGTCTTGGCGACAACAGCGTGCGGCTCGGTTCGGCCTGAGTGTTCTAAAAATACAGCGGCTCGCGGCTGGTCTGGACGAGTTGTACGTATATCCATTCAGATTGTAGAGAATTTGTGCTGTCTCAGACTTTGTCTGTTCATCACTAAATTTATTAATATTCCTATTTACTCAATAATTTGATATTGAAGATATTGAAATTGTATAACTTCTTTTCGCTCATTGGCGACAGATGATGAAGCTGCTTGCAGACGTTTCTTCATAAAGGATGTGAGAAGCGTACATTTTCAAACCAATTTCAAGCATCCAATGCATTTACTGTATGCCCTCCCTTTGTCTTCTTCTAATCACACTTCTTGTTATTATTCAAGATATATCATGACTCCATCATCATATCAACTTTCTACTTTGTCATCTCTGTCCTCATCCTTTCTATTTTATTAACTTTCTACTCTCCCTGTACCGCCGTCCTGTCAGGTCGACAAATTGTTTACTTTGCCTCTTGTTTTCTCTCTCTTGGATCTTACCGCCGGCGTCACAGCTAGTATAAGAGAACAATTCTTTAATGGCATCACTTTGCGAAATGAAAGAGAGAAAAATGATTTCTTGAAGAGAAATTCTCTGATTTGGATATTTTATAGGAATAGGCTGAAATCTCTAAAATATCGTTGTCTTGAATCGCGGAAAATCTTCTTTATTTGTAGTAAATTATGGAGACCAATTTCACACATCTGATAGAGTTAGAGCGATAACAGTTCTTGCTGTCAGATCAATCCTTCCTACACAACGTTGGCATCATAAATGCAATCAGCTATTTTCTTTCTCCATTTATTCCCTCATCATTGAATAAAACTTAAAAAAATTTTTGACATGAATGTGAATATCTATATAGTAGTGATTTGTCAAAGTAGGCTGATAATATTAATAGTCTGGCAGCCAGAACGAGTTTCTGCAGGGAGCGAGGCCGAAAATGAGACCATCACAGAATGATGTACATCCTATGCATACTTCGAATCGGCACGTCTGCCGAGTTCTAGTGAGTTCCTCTTCTTGTCAGACAGAATCAAAGAATGGCACATGTAAATCCAATGGGACGCAGATTGCAGTTTTTGGCTAAAATGACATTTTCTATGTTTCTCTGATTAAACAAAAAGCACTAAGCCCAGAGTCATAATTTGTGACATGGAATGTCTTCAGGTCATTCCCTAGCATGTACATGTGCTATTATCATGCATCGAATCGGCAATGTATGTGAGAATGTGTTTGATTATGGACAAAGCTGCTCAAATTGTTTGTGTTTTCCGACAATAAGAGGCTCGCCAAATTTAGATGTCTCTAGCTTTATACACAATGGTACATGGAAATGAAAGGAAATGACTTGAAGACATTCCATGTCAAAAATTATGACTCTGGACTTTGTACTTCTCCTTTAATCAGAGAAAACATACAAAATTTCATTTTAGCCAAAAGCTGCAATCTGCGTCCCATTGGATTTGCATGTGCTTTTCTTTGATCGTGTCTGATTAGAAGAGGAACTCACTAGAACTCGGCAGACGTGCTGATTCGTAGTAGGCATAGGGTGTACACCATTCTGTGAAAGTGTCACTTTCGGCCTCGTTCCCTGCAGAAACTCGTTCTGGCTGCCGGACTATAGAGTACTCCTCTTAATTTTTTCACATTGAATAGCTAATAATTGAGAAATTTCGAAGCCACTTCCAGCCTATCAATGTTATACAATAAGTTAGGAAAGAGACCTCACATTCAGATGAGGTGAATTTTTGAAGAAAATAGGACAGAGTGAGTTCATCAAGTAAAAACATGACTTGACAACTTGACAATGTGACAGCATTTGTCGCATCGCACAGACTAATTTATTTTATTGGGTTTACTGCATATCATACTATTTATGACTAATACATACACTTTTATCAAAATTGGATCGTATCTTTGATAATTTTCAGTTATAAGTATATCCAATGTTTTAGATAAGTAGCATTCTTTCTACATACCTAGAGGCATGATAACAGGTCTGGATACTTGACATATTGTTGCTATCTTTTAATTCTATTTACACAATATTCTTTACAATTTTTAAGGGTAAGGTCCCTAAAGTTGCCTACGTCATAATATGCATATAAGAATGCTAGTATGAGTGAGTAGAGCAGACTTAGAACGAATATGTTAAATAAAATGGCTAGATATAATTAGCTGATGTTGAATCGTTTCAGAGACAGTATTTTTAGAAAATTAGACAGTATTGTCTGATATTATGGCTTATAAATTATGATATTATAATAATAGCTACAGTGTAGTCTATACCACAGCCCTAATTGAAGAAAATATTTGCTTGAACATTTTCAAAAGCATTGCCAAAAATTTCACATTTAATTCTGAATAAAGATCAGAAAGAAAGGGTGAAGTAAATATTTGTAGATACATTTCATGCTCATTTTCACATTCATTGAAGATTTGCATAACTTCCGTATGAATTGTATACAATCGCATCCGATCTTAAATTAGTTAGTGTCACCACTCAGTAAAATCCTTTTCTACCAACGGTCTTACAGTCGCATACGATCGCATTAACGATTTTACAACTTTTTTATCTTTCTGAGAATGTCATACCTTTCATTAGAACTCTTCATTTAGGCCTACAGATTGTGTGCAATATAATCACTACATGCGAATTGAAATAGGTTATCATGAAAGGTCTTATTGCTCGCACATTAAAGAAAATTACATTTCAAAAGAATTCATACCACCAATGTGGATTTTGCAACTGGTTTCAAACTTCTACAAGAAGAACTTACATTTTGATATTTAGACAATTAACATACACAGTTGAAGTAACTTAGTCAAAAGCTAAAATATTTCAACTGTGAACAAAATGGAATTGTATGGAGTTGGATGCATCCTGTTCGAAGCATTTCAAATCATCACATCAATTGTATCAAATTTTAGAAATTGATTTGTGCAAACACATAAAAACGGTAAATTTTGATGCATCTTAGCATGCCATCACAGCCGCTTTATGACGCCTTTGAGCGCCGCTTGAACATGCTACATTTTCGTTTTAATGGGTTCTGACGCATTTGAATCGCGTGTGTTTGAATTTTGTGGAAACTATTGCAATTTACACTGATTTACACTATCAAATCACTAATATGTGCTGCGTAAAATGAAGTTTATAAATTGAAATTCAGGACAGAAAGCATCTATCTATCAGGCTCAGTTTCTGACGATCGAAGCCTGTGTGTCATAGATTCCATTCTTTCATTTGCTGTCATAAATTCATAACGTCAACTGGTCAGCTAGCATTTTTACAGCTTTAGAAACAACAGCGCGCTGCAACACATTTCGCAGAAATAAAGCTTTTACGACATATTATTCGTGCTCATTTATTGAGTACTTCACATTTTATGCTTATTTGAAGTCATTGTTTTAAATGTCTTTGTCGGACATGGATTACCATCAAATATTAGAATTGATATCCTGCATTACACTGTAAACCTCTCTCACTGCCAAACACATACGAAGGAAGAATGCTATCATTTCTTGATATGTCCTCATAAATTAGACAACAACAACAAATCAGAATAAGGAGTTACAGGGCAACCATCACATTAATTGACCTTATCCTGCTATGTTGCATGCTAACAATAGTCCGGCAGCCAGAACGAGTTTCTGCAGGGAACGAGGCCGAAAGTGAGACTTTCACAGAATGATGTACATCCTATGCCTACTACGAATTCGCGCGTCTGCCGAGTTCTAGTGAGTTCCTCTTCTTGTCAGACAGAATCAAAGAATAGCACATGTAAATCCAATGGGACGCAGATTGCAGTTTTTGGCTAAAATGAAATTTCTATGTTTTCTCTGATTAAACGAAACGTACCAAGCCCAGAGTCATAATTTTTGACATGGGATGTCTTCAGGTCATTTCCTATGATGTGCATGTGCTTTTATCATCCAACTGATTGGCAATGTATGTGAGAATGTGGTTGAACGTGGATAAAGTTGCTCAAAATGTGTGTGTTTGCCGACATTAAGAAGCTCGCCAAATCGAAATGTGCATAGCTTAATAGACAGGGCTGCGAACCTGAAAGGAAATGACCTGAAGACATTCCATGTCAAAAATTATGACTCTGGACTTTCTACTTCTCCTTTAATCAGAGAAAACATACAAAATTTCATTTTAGCCAAAAGCTGCAATCTGCGTCCCATTGGATTTGCATGTGCTTTTCTTTGATCGTGTCTGATTAGAAGAGGAACTCACTAGAACTCGGCAGACGTGCTGATTCGTAGTAGGCATAGGGTGTACACCATTCTGTGAAAGTGTCACTTCGGCTTCGTTCCCTGCAGAAACTCGTTCTGGCTGTCGGACTAGAAGATTGCAATTATGATCATGATATTACGTTTGAAACTGAGCCTGTATATCAGCTCTGTCATTGAGCTCGCAGAATGTAGAGGGAGGGAAAGGAAAAATATATTATTTTAAAATTCAAGCCTCCAATAAAATACTTCTGAGCTCTCAATCTCAATTATTTGCGTGCTTCTGACGAGGTGAAAAATAAGCTACTGCAGCCAGTAACGCAAAGACGGATTTTTTGTCTTCATCATTTTACATGTACTGAGTGTACTGTATATAGTAGGCCTATGCTCCTCTGCCTCTTCCATGCTTATAATGAGCTTATCTTTTGTATTTGATGTCACATTTGAAAAAAACTCAGACGTGAAACTGCTCCACGATTAGTAGTGAACTAGACTGAAGCCGTCTAGTTTCTGATTATGATTAATTGATAACAAAACTAAGAGCCCGTAATAACTGAGGCAGTACCAAATTCAAACGCGCCAGAGAATGTATTATATGAAAGTTAGAGCGACAGAATTATAGTCAGGAAAATGAAGTCGTCAACTAAGACCTCTTCGAGAAGAATCAAAATATGTTCACTTACTGTCACCGAGAATCAATTGCTTTATCATTAAAGGAATGTGCTGGAGGAAAGGTGACTGCCCCAGACGTGCAATGTACTGAAAGATGCGGATCAAGGCCCATGGGCGAGCTAGTGAGCAATTTGAGTGGATATCTCAAACAATCATTTGTATTTATTGAGGGAAATACAACATGTGGCGGATAGAAGGATTACAGCAATGATCATCACAACTTCAAGATTCATAAAAGCTGAACAGCCACCGGGGGACTCTCAATTGGCCCAATTCCGCCTCATACGCTTCAACCTTCTTTTACCCAGGGACTGCACATTTTTAACATTGCTCAAAAGCTACAATACATGAAACTATAGCACTAATTGTTTGCGACTTTTAGTTTCTACTAGTTTCTGATGACCAATTGAAATTTTGTCAAGTTTGTCCCATGAAGACATAAAAGATTGATATTTTTTCCAAAGTTGGCCTACTTTTCAAAAATAGGAACCATTGTCAATCTCCTGCAAACTCAAGCATCTTAATCTATTCAAACTATTCATAGACTATTGATAAAATAAAAAGGAAGTCATTTTTAACATCCTTCTTCATCCACGGATGCATCTATGCAATTCTTGTATGAATAATAGCAATATTCTACAAATACTACTCACAATGGTTTTATAAGTAATGCGGTTAGTTTCATGCAACAAGTAATGGCGGATCAAGTAAAGCAAATGGAGAGATTATCATGCCTCACAATGCGTTTGGTGTATTTGTTTGTTTCAGGACATTTTCATGCGATAGCATATCGCTTATCAAAGCCATTTACCACAAATTTCCAAAAGATACTCAAATTATCAATTTTTGAAACTACAAGCACTTACTGAGCATCATTTCAAGAAGTTTGTAAGTCATGTATTGTTATTAGTTACTGCAACTGGTTGCAGTTCACCAATATTATATTTGTGAATATGTTGGATCTGATCTCTCTCATTGAAAGTACATTGAACGTGATGAAGAAGAATGTGAAGTGAACCGCGATGAAAACATTGGCTCTAGTTATGAGCTTTCGCACACATACAGCGAGTATAGTTATGGGAATGACCATGGTGCAGTCAGCAAATGAAATGACTTATATGCGTTTCCATGATCATGCTTGCTATGTGAACGGAAGTCGGGGAATAAATTCAATGCCATCATATTCAATACGTGGTTATTTCTTAACATTCGTCATCGAGTGATGCTGCCACAGAAGCATTTTAATTATGATGAAATCAATTGACTTTGAAAGAAATTTTATTTTCCAAGCGCACTTCAAATGATTCTTTAAAGTAGCCTATACGCGTACTAAATGCATTTCATTAATAATGTATCATAACCCTTTCCTATGCATTTGAATGCATAACATTGTAAATCATTCAAATGAAGAATATTTCATTTGTGTTAAATGATATCTGAATCTGATTAAGAAAATAAACAGCTATAATCCACCCTGCTTGATCAAGCATGACCATAGGGCATTTCAGGAATCATTAATTTTCTGAAACATTAATTCATAAACTGACTATCTAGGGTCTATTAATTTCTATTAAACGTTATCATCATCTTCAGTGTAGCGTTAAATTGACTTCTGTTTATTGCTGACTATTAACTTTTTCAACAGTAGGGTTCATCACAGATGACTTTTTGACGTCATTATTCCAATCTGACTATGAAGTCGTCAAACACTAAGACCTATGCTGCTGACTCTTCATGTATCTAAAAGGAAGCTGCAAAACTATTCCTCTGAAAATTAATTCCAAATGTGAATATGTAAAATTCAATATAGACAATGTAGTTCAGTGTTCTCATCATCAAATTGTGCCTACTGCCAAATATAGATCCATAGAAAAAATCCAGGATAGGTAACTGTCACAATTACCGAGGATTGCACGAGGCATTTTAAAGACAATAATCGTGAATATGGCGTCAGATGGATCCCAACTTCATTTGACATGGCTGTCTCTCAATCATAGAAAATATCGTGATCTGCTATTTTTACTTTGTGCATATTGTAACACCAATTTATAAAAGATAGCATAAAAACGAATACAATTACGTCAGATAATTGTGATAATTTCAGCCGAGTGAGAAAACAGCAATTATTCTATAAAAAAAGAATCTTCTTTTGACATTTCACAAATATAAAGAGCCACGAAATTCATCAAGATCTATTAGTTCTGATCTCAACGGGTCCTAACTTCGGACAGACGCTAATATTAGATTGAGAAAATTAGATTATACGGTGCTCATTTATATTATTATTTTATTCATGTTGCCATTGAAAATGACAACACAACATCAACTCGAAGATTATCAAGCGATTTGAATATATCCAAATCATCAGTGCACAGAATCCTTCAACAGTGTGATATGCATCCATATAAGCCAGTGTATAGTCAAGAACTAATTGATGGTGATGACGATCGTCGTCGTCAATTTTGTGAAACTATGAATGACCGTTTCGTCAACGATCCAGCGTTTCTAAGAAAGCTCTCATTTTCGGATGAATGTGTCTTTCATTTGACAGGCTCTATCAACAAGCACAACATTCATTATTGGAGTACAACAAATCCTCCTGAGCGAATTACAAACCCAGGTCAAACTCCATCTTTAACAGTATGGGCGTGTGTTTCTTTCTATGGCATTGTGGCCTGTGACATTAGTTTTCAAACCATGAATGGTCACCGATACTGTGGCATTTTGCGTGAGAAAGTCATTCCATACTTTTCAAGGCACAGACAAACACTGTTTCAGTAAGACGGAGCCTCCAGCCACTATTGTCTCAATGCCAGGCGGCTGCTCGACGATAATCTTTCCGGGCAATGGATTGGACGACGTGGTCATATTGAATGGCCGGCAAGGTCTCCAGACCTAACTGTGTGTGACTTTTGGCTTTGGGCCTATCTACGTGATCGTATTTAATCAGTTAAACCTTGTATTCCAGCACAGCATTACTAGTCCTCTTATAGACTATGCATTTCCAGTGTCCCTCAACACAGGTAACTCTCCGCACTCTTAACTCAAATATCTGTGCAAAGGTGCCTCCTGATTGTCCAGTGCTTTATAGTCAGATATTGTGATCACTGATCAGTGACCTTTCACAAGAATCTTTCATCATGAGCTTCATTATAAGCATTTGAACCAAATAGCAAGTGGGTTAGTACTATAAGTTAAGCCTGCATGCAAATAGAATGCGGTAATTAAATATTGAGTTGCATCCTCAGTTGAAAAATGCGAACAGACCTGAATAGCTGCCATTTCATCCAATGTCAGGAATCATCAGCAGGCCTAGTTCACATCTCTCAAAATCCAACTCAATATTTGACTATTCTATTTACATTATGTTCGCAAAAGCAGCATCAAATAGTGTTTTGAATTAAATTTTCACTGCAGGTGAGCAAACTTAGGCGATTTATCAGTTTGTTCACAGTTGTTGGACTTCAGCTGTTGAAAGTGATATCTAATGAATGTCCGTCGAAATTAGAAAACCAGAACTGAGCCAAAAATGATTAGCTGACAAGAAAGCATGCTAAAAGCACGTATGAATGCAAAATGTGCTTCCATTATTTGAATGAAAGTAAACACATCACATAGATGTCTGAGAGGCCCCAGATAAGATAGATCTAAATTGATCAACGTAACAACATTGAGTCTTGATGAATTTCTTGATACACCAAGTGCAAATGACAACACGTTTTAGTTTTCCTATATTGTTTTGAACACGCGTAATCGTGTGAATTAGCACGGAATATTTTCTCTGTGTACAAATGCATAAAAGTCGCAGATTAGGAAGGGAAAGTGACGAAATATTCAATAGTCAAATAAATAAGAAAGACAAGAGTCAATATCCATAAAGATAATTATCTGTTGGCATTTATTTTCACTCTATAACTGAACATGCGCTTTGCTGAAAATAAACTTTAAGTTCACTTTTTATAATTTGATTAAAACTCCACCAAGTCTGACACTGTCCTCACAACAGCTCCACTCAATAAACTCGGCTTGGAAACGACTTGTATCAATATCACCTCTTCATGCATGTAAGAGTATCTTGCTGCGTGACTGCATTAATAAATTTGCTATTTGAAAATAAAAGAGAACACTTCTGTTTTTCTTTACCAAGAAGATTACACAGAAAGGCACGTTCAAGATTATTGCAAATGTCTGTCAATCTTCCTCATGAGATTCCCATTCGCTTTGTACAACGAAACAAAGGTTTTTAAACAACGAAAAAAAGGTTCTCCTAAATTCAATACAGTTGATGACATCAATAAAACAAATTAACGATAATTCAACTTTCGCTCGGATGTGATTAAAAAATATCTTTCAGAATTTCGCAGGAATTTGTCCCCCACTGACGATCATCTTTCACTTATCGGTGAGTAAGTATCCTGCAAAAGGCTATTTTATTCTGTAAACGGTTGAAATGCCATGCGAAGAACTCCTGGAATTTTGATCAAATTCTGTTAGCCCGTAGAAATTTTAGGTGCGCATTCGTTTCAATAGCTGTATGCTTGAATTCTGCTTTGATTCATTTGATTTGCGTATTCGACCTTCATCAAATGGATGTTAGAGCCCAAACAATGTGAAAAACAAAAGTCAGGATAGACCTTACTACCCTACTGAGACCTTGGACAGTCCGGGTCCCATTTGAACTTTCCTCGTCATTCTCGATTTGTCATTCCATTGTAATCTTGAGTTGAAATGAGTAATTCAACTTCCTTTTGGCACTTTTAGGAAGACTTCAATTTTAGGTGAACAGTTTTATCAGCTACAATGTATCTTCTAAGTTCACTCTTCTCCTTTCATCACCGTTGATGTAGAGTAATTCATGATCTATGACTTTAGTTATGCATGAAAGACGCAATTACTGATTGTGATATTTTTCTTCGTCATATCAAATTGCAGCAGCATTGGCAAAGAATCAAAATTAACATTTGTGCATCTTTCTAAATATTGAGATCTCTCACATTAATGAACGTGTACTTTATGATAGGAACTTGAAATTTGTTTTCTCAAAGTGAATCAGCCGTATTGGTAGAAATCGTCCTGTAGTTCTACTGACTTTGCCATAATGTCAAAGAGGCGGATGAATGGGGCTCAGCAGCATACTACCAAGAACATTAGTAAATGTCAACAACTATGCCAACAACATAATATATCACAACCGGCGGGAACGGCCATCAAACGAAAAAATGCGAGCCCTTGTGCACTTGTTTTTCTGCACAGATATCATGTATGTCAATCACCAAAATCATCTACAATATGAGGCATTGCCAAATTATGACATCATCTTTCAAAATGGCCGCCATGATTGTAAAAATGAGCTACATCTCGAAAATGAATAATGTATTGCGAACAGATATAAAGTCGACCATTTCCTTTCATTTGAGACTAGTGATGTGCCAATAAGTTATATATATGTCAAATAATGACCCCAGAATTCAATATGGCCGTCACAATTAAGAAATTATGCTGTAACCCGAAAATAAATGATTTTCAGACCCACTAATGTATTGCAAACATATGTAAAGTTGACAATTTCCTTTTATTTGAGAATAGTTTTATGCCAATAAGTTACATATATGTCAAATAATAACGCTATGGGCCTAATTCAAAGTGTTCGCCATAATTATGAAAATCTGCTGTAATCCGAAAGTAAATGAATTTAAGGCCTTAGCATTTATACAGTGTCAACATATAAGTCTATATTTCTCCTCATATTTAACGCCTCCTACATGAATAAATTTAAGACATGTATAGAAAATCCAACAGATCACAAATGTCAACCATTGTAACGAATATATGTTTCCACCAAATTTGTTCCATTTTTGAATGGCTGATTGGAACTTTGCTGCACTTCTCCCATAAGGTGGCAAAATCCCTGTGGACAGACCTATCAGCCTATCAACTGACGGGCTTGACCGTTTCCTAAAGAAGATCCTACAAGAATGTATATGTCCAAATACTTTCTTCAGCGACCTAAATCTTGAGTGACATTGGAGTGATGGTGGGCGATCAAATTATTCGACGACGTTCACGGAAAGAGTTCAAATTTTCTGCTCGTCCATTTTCCAGAAAGCCCATGCTGACAGAGAAGCAGCATCGAATGATACGTAAGTTCCATCAGTCATGCTAAGACAGGTCAATGGTCAAGTAATGTTCTCCGATGAAGATGATTTCAACAAATCGGTAATTCTGGCTCCAAGTACGTTCGTCGGCCTTGAATCGTCGGTAAATTAATTATTACCCCATAAATTGATTATCACTTAGTGAATCCACTTCAGATAGGCAGAATAGAACCCTACGATCCATATACTTAAACTAATGAATGCAAATTACAGCCGAAAAATCCATCAGGAAAAATAGCCCACAACACGCAGAATTTGAAATCTTTGATAGATCTTTGATAAAATCGATGAAACAGACAGATGGAGCTTGTAACAGCCAGCTTATAGGAAGGAAATTGAACAGAGCACATCAATTTATCTATATCTGTAGCCAACGCAGTATGCAGAAGCGTAGATTTGATAACCCCATTTCATGGGGTCAATTAAGATGACTTAATTTATGGGGTCGAAATGTCAGGGGGTCGAAGTGACTTGACACCGGCCAGTTGGCAAATATAAACTTCATGATGATTACAACTTATTACAAAAACTGTGATGTAGACTTGCCCACATTCAATATAGTTCACTGGACTCATCTTCGGATGAGAGGAAATGTTTGGGTTCGGGGCAGAGCGTCGAAATTTCGAGTGAAACCTCCTCATATGGCAAATAATGTACCCGAACCATTACAACGAGATTCTTTCTCATACCATACGTCCCAATGGCAAAAAAGAATGGCATTATGAAAGCCACTATGAAAGTCATTAGTGGCCGTCGAACTCTCCTGGGGCCTTGATGTGATTGGCAACTGTTGGTCTCATATGGAAGATAGCAGCTCATCGCTCGAATCCGAAAGTGATATGATAAACGTACTTTATCGAGACTGGAAGAAGCCAGTAAATACCCAAATTCACGACAGAATTGTACCAAAAGTCCTGATTTTAGCATATCGGCTGTTTTAGTCTGGTAAAAAATGGGTTTTCCGACCAAAATTCGAATCTGTCGATATACGAATAAAGAAAGTCTGATAATCACGTTTAAAAACGCCTAAATGAGCTAATAATGACTTAAGAAACCTCTAAAATTTGACATTCTTATTTCCAACATGCAATATTCAGGTGGGCTTAATTTTTTGGCCACGATTGCAGATTACAGAACGAGTGATTGATCGAGGTCGCAGGCTGATAACTATAACTTATAATTGTTTTACACCGTTTTTGCTAATGATTTATATAACTACGAGAACTTCTTTCTTGATTACTTGTAGACAATCAAGAAAGGTAGCCAGATGTTTATAGATTGAATAGCACCGACATGCATGTAAGCCATAGAAATTGACAAAAATAAAACTTCTAGAATGGAAATTAAGCTTCATGCAATGCACAATAACGGCACATAAATCGCACGCATTTTCACTTAGATGTACCTGCCAACGTCTGTATCATTGGGTTAGAATCAGTCACATGAGTAAATCGAAGCCTTTCATTGGTGATCCATGCCCCAACTTAGTTCCCTCGGATGTGCCGCGACCTTGAGTCAATTTCCATTCTAGCGAACTTCAGATAAACAGTTTATTTCTATGATGTAAGCGCATAGATATCTGACGACGATATCAATGGCGATTCAATAAAACAGTTGTCTTCAAATAGCTATTACAATCACGTGATGTTGAACAATTGCACGCTTGACTTAAAATTGACATTTGTCGACAGAGAATGGCTGTCGTTGAGCAAATTTGGCTGTTCTTTTTCTAATAAGCAACGTCGATATAGTGGTAGACATGAATCTTAGTGTAATTCGCTGAAATAGACGTGGATATTTGATACACTGTTCAATGGGCCATGGATACAAGTAGCCACTAGAATTAATAGTGAAAGCTAATTCCTTTTATCACAGTCATAGACAATGATCTATTCAGGTAAAACCTTTGACCACAATTAAATGTCATTTGGAGCGTCATAGAAAGGATCCTTATCAGTAACTGAGCTTATTGACAGTGAATGCTTCAGAAATAAATGCTATAGACTTACATCAAGTTATAACAATAGAAAACTCTGATCAGATATCTATTCACCGTTAAAGCACTTGGTAGAGTTGAACATAATATATCTTTGACCGATGTTATATATCGGTAGCAAGATCGAGTTTCTGCAGAAAACGAGGTCGAAAGTGAGACTTTCACAGACTGATGTACACCCTATGCCTACTACGAATCTGCACGTCTGCCGAGTTCTAGTGAGTTCCTCTTCTTGTCAGACAGGATCAAAGAAAAACACATGTATGTAGATCCAATGGGACGCAGATTTCAGTTTTTATGAAATTTTCCATGTTTTCTCCGATTAAAAACGAAAAGTACTAAGGCCAGAGTCATACCTTTTGGCAGAGAATGTCTTCAGATCATTTCCTATAATGTGCATGTGCTATTATCATGCATCTGATCGGCAATGTATGTGAGAATGTGGTTCAATGTGGATGAAGTGGGCCAACATGTTAGTGTTTGCCGACATTAAGAGGCTTGCCAAACCGAGATGTGTTTAGCTTTACAGGCAAGGGTGCATGAACATGAAAGGATGACCTGAAGACATTCCATGCCAAAAATTATGACTCTGGGCTTGGTACGTTTCGTTTAATCAGAGAAAGCATAGAAAATTTCATTTTAACCAAAAGCTGCGTCCCATTGGATTTACATGTGCTTTTCTTTTATCCTGTCTGACAAGAAGAGGAACTCACTAGAACTCGGCAGACGTGCCGATTCGTAGTAGATACACATGCTGTTTACAGGCCGGAGTTTATAGGATAATGCTTGAAAATATTGCATGATATCTATCATAACGGATAGTTTTAACTGTAATTCGAGTGTGATATCTGATGGCTTCCTTTTGTTATGTACATAATACACGGAATATATCAGGCAGTAACCATAGATTTCTAGATGCTATGGAAATCCATGCAGAAGTCCATGGAAACATCCAAATCCATTCATTTCCATTCGAAGCATTTACTGCATGAAGATGGCGTGAATTTCCATCAATTCTGTTTATACCACTGCATCAATGGTGCCTAATTGTTGTTTTCTAACTTACTACTCAGATCCCGATGACGGGCATGGAAAGCCAGAAAATTTTGAAACTCGACATTCTTGAAATATAGCATGACATATCACATTCAAGATATACGGTCTTGCAAAAGTTCCCGCATAGTTGAAAAATCATATATCATTGCCATGTGTTGTGTGGATATAGATGACTATGCAAACTTGGCCACAATGTTTATGACGATTGGATTTGCATAGTATTCTAATCATACAATAATGAAGACATTCATTGTAATCTGAAAACAAATTTAGTAACAGAAAATGCTTGATATAATTGCAGAATACAAACTATAGAAAACTGGTGTGAAAGAAAAGGAAAAAGTTACTATCAGGTTGCTCCTCCGGAAGCAGAAATCACTTGCTCACAACGTGACCGCATCGATCGAATGGGCCTTCTTACACGTGTTTGTGGTATTACAGACCATTCCTCCATCGCTGCAGGCGCCAAGTCTTTCAGATTTTGGATCGATCGCCTGGAAATGGTTCCTTCAGGTTGATCCCACAACTGCTCAATAGGATTGATATCCGGACTTTTGCTTGGCCACTCCATGTGGGTGCAATCTGTCCGCCCTTCATGGAAAGCATTGACATATGTATCGCGATGTGGTGTGGCATGATCGTCTTGGAAGATGAAGCCAGGGCCAATGCCTTCCCAGCCGAACGGAATTCAGCCTGTCTCCAAAATTTCATCCCGATATTTCTGACCATTTAAAGTATCTTCTATGAGCACCATGGCATATTGTGTTTCCAACTTATGGCGGCCCACACCATTATGCAACCTCCTCCACCTCCTGCTCTGTCACACCATTGTACTGCAGTCTGATTAGTCAGTCTCGTTCCTCGAAGCCTCCGTACTCAATTCTTCCATCAGTCCAACGTAAGGAAAAACAACTCTCATCACTAAAAACAACTTGCCGCCATTGATCCACAGACCATGGAAGATGCTGCCGAGTCCACTCTAATCGGTCGACTTTGTGCCTTTCGGTCAGCAGCGGAAACTTAAGTGGACGGTAGCTGTTGAGTCCACGAGCACGGAGGCGACGACAAATCGTTGACTGTGAGACTGTCACAAGATTATTGCGGAGTTCTTTTTGAAGTTCAGGCAAGGTGGCGAATGGATTGCTTTCAACAGTCGCTATGACACGATGTGCATCGTCAGAATTAATCGGACAGTCTCGGACAGTATACCTTGCAATTCCAAAACGAGATGCAATTGCCCATGCAACCCCTGCGTCTTCTTTTTTGAGTGATAATTCTCCAACGCACTGATTCAGACATCCGATTCGTTTTTCAAATGAATGCAAAAATGGGCAGCATACATTAAAAAGAATAGCTGATATCGTCATTTCACGCAAAAATTTGAACTCATGGCAATCGATGTCTCCATTACTTCATCTCCATAATGTCATTATGCATTTCATTAGAAAGATTTCATGGTAAGACAATGTCAAAGACATCGATCGATCGATATCATTGACTTCAATCGCTACTGAAATTGTTTCTGCCTTTTTTGAAACTCTTCTCAGTGAACCATCGCATGACTCTCACAAATAATTTTATGATAGTCCTATTCGTCTTTCCATGAAGTTTAACCGACAGTTAAAGTGAACTTCATACGCAGTGTAGAACGACCGCTAGCTGAGATTTTCTCAAGGTGTGCGGGAACTTTTACAAGACCGTATAGTATGACTTAAGCTTGATAAAGTGCATATGGTTCAATGGTCGGTTAAAATGTGTGCATTTTTTGACTTCCTCTAAGAATGAGTGAACTTATAGCAGCATCAAGAATCAAAGATGTCCTCAGAGTTTCTCAATGATTGAAGAAAATTCTGCGCCATTTAATCAATGCACAAGACCGAAGTCGTGAAATCTTCCGGTTGCAGGTTATGGAGCATAACATGCCACCAAGCGGGGTATCAACATCAATGGACAGTGGCAGATTACAGTATGCGCTCAATTAATATGGAATTCGTCGATGGACCACATTATATAAAGCAAACAGCCCTCCAATCCAAGTATGTGATATTTAGGCATCTAGGAAAATTTCCGTGTGATATTTTTTCATATAATGCACTGAGATCATTGGAAGACCAGAGATATCTATCTGCACTAAGGTATGCGTTATGACATGGACTCCTAGATATATACAACACTATGGACTCCTAGATATATCTAGGAGTCCATGGTTATGACATGCTTAACTGCATTGTATAGAAGTAGATAATAGTACACTTCTATGGTATTGTTAATTTCTATGCTGCATTGCAATTGTAGCATTCATATACAGATATCATGGAAGCTCGAGGAAGGATTTCTGTAGTCATATACAAGGTGTTTCAAAAGTAGGCTAACAGTAGAAATTGGCCTTGAAAAGCTATGTCTTAATGCTATAGATTAATAAGCTATGTCATAATAATCTTTTTCACGATGCCACAGATAGCTAATATGCCTTGTATTCGTAAGGGGCAAAAATTCAATACTCTTTGACATCGCGTAAATCATATTAAAATATCTCATGATCTCCAGTGTTTTCATGCCTACATATTTCACTACAACCCAATTTGAATCTATACCGATCATGAGAAGTCGAATAACTATCCAACATCTATCAAAAAAAATTATTAGGAAACCATGTAAACAAGATAGTAGTTGTTTCAGTGTTACTGCGGAGAAGGAAGAACAGCTGACATTCGAATGTCCTCCGCGCCCCTCAGCCTGGTGCACGAAGACGCTATCGTCAACACAAGACAGGGAGGCGAAGAAGGAAGAACAGCTGACATCCAAATGTCCTTCACCTTTGTTAATTCCAGCCTCCTCTTAGACCATCGTCAGAAGCTTCTGACGATGGCCTAGAGGAGGCTGAAATTAATAAAGGTATTAACATTAAAACAACTACCATTTTGTTTGCTTGGTTTCCTAACAAAAAAATGAACAAATGAATAACCAAGGCCTATTCAACATATCAAAAAATTAATCAATTAAAGTTGCAAAAATTCACGAACGCAAATGCTCAAAATGTCCACCATGGACATCGGCACATTCTTGTAGTCTTTCGGCCACACTGTGGCACACAGTTCTGCATAAGTTCCTGTCATCACTGATCTCTTGACAGGCATCTGTGATATAGGAGCGGAGTTGAGAAAGTGTGTGAGGTTTTCGTCCGTACACTTTCTCCTTTACAACGCCCCAAAAGAAAAAGTCCATCGGAGTTAGATCGGGAGAGCGAGGAGGCCAAAGGATGCTACCACATCTCCCGATCCACTTTCTGGGAAAGTGTCATTCAGATAGCTTCTGACACTCACTGCAAAATGCGCTGGTGCACCATCCTGCTGAAAGTACAGCTCATTGAAGTTGTTCAATGACTGCATCTCAGGAATCGCAAAGGATTGGAGCATTTGAAGGTACACCTCAGCCGTCACAGTTCTTTCAAAAAATACTGGCCCAATCACACCGTTGCTTGACATACCGGCCCAGACGGTTAAGCCAGGCTGGTTCAGCTCATTTGTTGATACCATGTGCGGATTTTCCGGGAACCAGTAGACACAGTTATGTCTATTTACGTGACCTGATAGTTTGAAACTGGCTTCGTCAGACCAAACTATCTTGTCAAGCAAATCTGGGTTCTCCCGAATTTCCGACAACATGAGCACAGCAAACTGCAAGCGTCGTTCAGCATCATCCGGTAGAAGGTGCTGCAACAGTCTGGGTCGGTATGGTTTCAACTCAACTTTCCTCATCAGTCTCCAAGTACAGCTTAGAGAAATGTCCAACTCCAATGAGGCTCTTCTTGTTGACTTCTTCGGACTTTGAACAAATGTTTGGGCCACTAGCTCCTCGTTTGATGTTATTGAAACTGATCGAGGGCGTCCTGACTTCGGTGCATTCTCTACCGAACCGGTCTTTTCAAATTTATCTCGAATGCGATAAATAGCAAATCTTGATGGAGGATTGCTGTGAAAGGCATCTCTCCATTCCATTCGCACCTTTTCAGCATTCTTGTTTTTCCAAAAGGATTTCAAAATCCATTTTCTCTGATCATCTTTTAGATGACCTGACATGACAGAAGCAGCAAATTCAAAAAAGCTTCAAGCTTGTTTAATTCACTTCAAGTCAAACTAACAGTGTTTGATTCAAATCAAATTAATTGAACATATCCATGTACGTAATGTCAGATTGGTGCTATATCTTGTCCATGATAGATTTCAAAATTCCTTTGCCAATGGAATGCTACTGCATAGACTTCTAAATGATAGTAGCAATTACTTCGAAGTCTATGGCTCATGTTGGACTGATCATGGATATCCATCGACTGATTCAGGTGTAAATCGCCAATAGAACGATCAACATAGATTTCCTAGGGCAAAATCAACTGTTAGCCTACTTTTGAAACACCTTGTATACATGAACATGTATATGAACATCAGAATCTACTACTGCATACACCGAATGCATTAAAATTTGAATTATCACGCACTTTCTTGCAAGTGCACACAGCAGTCAAAATAAAAAAACGTTGAAAAATTGAAACAAAATCCACGTAGGCGTCCTTTTATGGGCAAACTAATGAAAATAGCTAAATAATTGGTTCATAGACTGTATCCATATTTTACCACTCCTACACCCCAAAGGGTGTCCAACGCATGCAATGCAGGGTAACTTACAATATTCAGGCTGTAATTCGTGCTAAACATTCATGCTACATAGCTTCGATTATGGGAGAACTGCTCAGTAATTCTAAAGTACTCATATTAAGTTCACTCGGCGCTGTATGCGTTTCTGCTCAATTACCAAGGAAGCGTATAACTATTCAATTTCGAGACGAGTTGGTGTATAAAGCTTTATCCATGTACAGTAGATAAAATGCATGCCATTCTTCTCAACTGATTCATTTAGGAGAATTAACCATAAATGTAGGATCAGTGCAAGTCAGCAAATTAACAAAAATGCGTTTTTTTATCGGACACTACTGTTCTGTGGGGCCAGAAGGATCACAAATCTCTCACGTCTGTCTTGGAAGGTGATGATGTGATTTGACATTGCTAGGACATTGTACACTTCTTATGCTAACTGTCCGTGAAGTTTTCCATGATACTCAAATACACAATGCCGCTGAACTCTTAATCCAAAATTCATTAAAACTTAAAGATTGTCATAAAGATTACAGAGTGACAGTTCGCCTAGGCATAGAATAGAAATACGTCCTCAGACTTGACCAATTTCCAGCGAGCCCTTGTAGGGCGAAACGCAGCGTCTACGGCTGCCGCGGAATTTTCGTGCTTGAATTGTTCAAGTCTAAGGACGTCGTTCTATTCATTAAACCATGCTGACTTCTTACATGGTTTCTGATGTGAATGTTCACATCACAAATCAAACTAAATGCAACTGCAATATGTGATGATACTCGGATCATCCTTTCGTGAAAATCTTTCCGAATTTCCTTTCCTTCTTCTTTCCTTATTACGATCACATCCGTGATGATTCTGCATGATGTTCCACAGAAAGTATTCTCTATCTTGCAAAAATGAGAGAAAATTAAGTTGTGATCAGGAAATTGTCTATTATGCTTGATAGCATGATCAGGTTTTCAGTTTCCTCCAAAGGAAGCTGACTTTGTGAAATAATTTGGTAGACAGAGAACGCTATTTAATATAACTAGATCCCTAATAGATCTCGAAAAGGACGTCTACGGAAAAACATCAACATAACAATCCTTCTAGTTAATTACGGCGGATAGAAGGTTCAGTTTAGAGTTTAACTCGCACTTTAGGACGAAGTCTATCGAACTTGAATTGCAAATGTCTTTACGACTGCTCTCAATATTCGCTAATTGAAACTGTTTTTCATGACACTGTCTATTGCCCTTTATGATTAGCAGATCTGAACATGAAAGTCTCTCACGTTTTCACGTCATTGTTTAGAACTACGATGTAATTTGAAAGTAGCAAGAGGTCGTGAAGATTATAAAAATAAATGAAGACAGAGATAAACGGCAAAATTGAAAAATCGACGATTATCCTCAGTACTGGTCCTTTAGGGTAGATAATTGTTCTGTCTGAAACTTTTAATGAAAAACACCTTTCAACGTTGACTAAATTCCTTTTGGATACAGAGCGCAATAACCCCCATTGACACTTGCATGCAAAACACGATAAGCAGCATGTTTTGATGTAAGCGCGATAAGCGCCGATCGACTAATTTGAGGCACCGGCACTTTGAAAGCAAAAGACAAGTAGGTAGCATCATATTTTTCAGTTCTCGGATCTACTCTGGTTTCAAATGCAATAATTTAGAATTAAATGAAATTGTGAAATTGACTAAATGTAGTAAGAACGTGAATAATGTTGGAGTCAATCTATTGTGAAAATGCGACCAATGATTAAGTAATTAATAAAACATCTGTAATGACAAACCAGACTTGGCAAAAAGGCCTTCAATTAAGTGCTCATTTTCACGAGATTGACACGAGATCCAGAACAATATTATACAATTAATCAGCATTCTGCATTAATTCAATCTCATTACTGGTAAGTCACTTTGATATTTTTGTTCTTACATTGATTATGATAAATGCTTCACGTACATGTATCCATGTGTATTCTGTACTTGTTCGGGACCTCTTATTAATGAGGTGTAGGTTTCACGAATTTTCTGAGATCATCTTATTTACAAAGTTTAAATAAACATACAGATTATCGCGTTCATTCGTTTATATAATTATTTCTGATGTTTGTGCTATTTTATAAGTTACAGACATTATCTGATGGAAGTTTTGAAAAACTACATTCATTAAAACATGATTATTCATATTTTCGTCCTCTCCTTCCAGAGAGCAAAAAACACAATGCTTACATGATCATTCAATTCATTCCATCTTTATTAAATACTGTCATTCATTTAAATTCATGAAATGTTATCATTTTTCTTCACTATTTTGCTTGTTGCACGTATTGTTGAATTTTGAAAAATATATATGTTTCTGATTTCTGAATCATAGCTATGAATGTGGAGAATTATTCACTTCTTGGTAATGGAATGATGTCATCTTTCTTTCATGATGAGTCATCATTATTATGTAGCACACGACTTTAATTGATATGAAATAGTCGGCAGATGATGTGCTAGATATTAATGACAGCGAACAATGGACGGTTCACGGACAATTCAGCTGCCCAGCAGGAGTGCCTAACTGACGCTGATTATGATCCAAAATTACCGCAGAATTCGAAAGCGTGACTTCAAAAAAGTTTTACATCCGAACTGAATAGATGTGTCCCTTAAGAACATCGTGTATCTTCGCATTTTAGAAATAACGTATCTGAATAGGCCGGAGGCACATACAGTAAGCCATAAGCAGCAAATAGAAGTGCTCAAAAGAACAGTTAAGCTTCAATGGAAGCTGGCGCACATAATAAACCAAGAGTCCTAGCCATTGCCAATAAACAATGAACCTGTAGCCTGTGGATACACTTTTATCAATGTATTGCTTGTTACATGTGTAGTTTGTTTCTGATTGTGACACAGCGAATCATTCTTGATGTCTATGCGCTTACAATGATAAGAAAGTTTCATTTATTTTCTTTAGATAACACCTGCTTGTATTATCTGTCATTAAAAGAAGACATTATAGATTATTAATCAATTGAATTATAACAATAACATAATAGATTAACAAATAGATCATCGTGTTCATCCGTTTCAAATAAATGTTGTTTGTGCTATTTTATCATTTACAGAAATTAACTGATAGAAGTTTTGAAAATTACATCGGTAAATACATATTATTTACATTTTCATCCTCTCCTTACAGTGACCCAGAGAATACTTTCATAATCATTCATTTCATGCCATCTTTGTAAATAGGCTATTGTCATTCATCCAAACGCATGAAATGTTATCACTCATCACTGTTTTACTTGTACGTATTTTCAATCTTTGACAGACATACGTTTCTGATTTCTGTCATGAAGAATGGGTTGTTTGTTATGACCTATCTAGGATCGTGACGCGACTTGCGAACTCAGACTTATGGCTTTTTCTGTGCGCCTTAGGCCATAGAATGACATATTTTAAAAAGTGCTTGGAATCCTCAACTTTTCACAGATGATTTGCGAAAGAAACTTTGGCTCATTTATATACATATGTATATTTCTATTCTACGATTGCATATTCCACACGCTACTCATGTGACTGCCTACTCCCCCCACCCCAATTTCAATAATCATATATACGGTATCTTAGTACCATTCATCGGCCCTAGAATGACGTTATCCTTTGTCACTTTATAGTCCGGCAGCCAGAACGAGTTTATGCAGGGAACGCGGCCGAAAGTGAGACTTTCACATAATGATTTACACCCTATCCTTACTACGAATCGGCACGTCTGCCGAGTTCTAGTGAGTTCCTCTTCTTGTCAGACAGGATCAAAGAAAACAACTGTACCAAATCTAATGGGACGCAGATAGCAGTTTTTGGCTAAAATGAATTTTTCTCTGTTTTCTCTGATTAAACGAAAAGCACTAGGTCTAGAGTCATAATTTTTGACATGGAATGTCTTCAGGTCATTTCCTTTCATTTTCAAGAACCCCTGTCTTTAAAGTTAAACACATTTAGATTTGGCGAGCCTCCTAATGTCGGCAAACACAAACATTTTCAGCAACTTATTCCAAATTCAACCACATTCTCACATGCATTGCAGATTATATGCATGAGAAAAGCACATGTATATCATAGGAAATGACCTGAAGATATTCCATGTCAAAAATTATGACTCTGGGCTTAGTACTTTTCGTTTAATCAGAGAAAACATGCAGAATTTCATTTTAGCGAAGAACTGCTATCTGCGTCCCATTGGATTTACATGTGTTTTTCTTTCATCCTGTCTGACAAGAAGAGGAACTCACTAGAACTCGGCAGACGTGCCGATTCGTAGTAGGCATAGGGTGTACATCATTCTGTGAAAGTCTCACTTTCGGCCTCGTTCCCTGCAGAAACTCGTTCTGGCTGCCGGGCTATTAATGCATCTTCATGTCCTATGATTTCATCGGATGCAGCCATAGAAATTGATAGCAATAAGACCTCTAGAATGGAAGTAAAGCTTCAAGCAATGCACAAAAGTGGCACATAAATCGCACGCATTTTCACTTAGATGCACTTGACAAAGGCCGAATCATTGAGTTAGAATAAGTCACATGTGTCACTCTAAGCTTTTCATTGGTTCTATATGCCCCAACTTAGTTCCCTTGGTGCCGCGACCTTGAGTCGATTTCTAGTCTTGTCAACTTCAGACAAACAATCTATTTCTATGGATGCAGCACGACTTCGAATGACACTCTGATCATTCTCATAACTCTCCTTCAGCCAGCTCGCCGTTGCTTAACATAGATTTTTAACGAAATATGATTGCAGGTGATTGTGAATAATTCTGGTAGTGTTTCTGACAAAGTAAATAAATCAATGATAGTGTTGAAAAGGCGATCATCGTAGAAGTCATACATTGTTCATCTTTGCAATTAGTATAACAATCGATCGCAATGTGCTAGCACTATTTCGTCCTCATACTTTTCGCTTTACGATGCATCCCAGGACAGTGTTTTGCCACCTTGTCTCCTCTCACTTCTTACAAATAGAAATCGCTCAAATATTTTTTGGCTATGGCTCAATGCATATGCGGATGGCATTTGCATTTACAACTCTGTTCCACAATGCTGCTTATATATTTTTGATGATTATATTGAGCATCCGTCTTAGTGACTCAATGCCAATTAAGGTACTTCTATTCTTTTCCCGCCATTTTTCAAGTTTTCCAAAATCGTCAAATTTCGTCAAACTTGGTCACATCGGGTTTAGAATAGACTTGACGTGTCACTGAGTGACACTACAACACGACTGAGAAGTCTTACTTGAGCCTTGGGATGAAGGATTGGTCCCTTGGATACTCAGTTAGATACAAGGTACAGATGTGATCATGAACTTCTTGTGATTGTTGTCTACAGACAAATGACGAGCAGTTGTTTAATTCTGAAGCTGAATATGTCCTACAAGTCAGATAAGTGGTGTTTTACACATTCAACGCTTTGCGACGTTAGTGAGACTGCCCGCACGAACAAGAGAAGATCGTTGATGATGCAAAACACTTCCGGGTGTCAAAAACAGAAATGTGGGAAAGAATAGAAGTACCTAATTAACACTCATGTCAACGAAGGTCACTTGTTCACTGTTTATCAAAAATCCAATGCTTCAATGGTTTCTGGAATTTTGCCGACTTCAGAGTCTTTCTGCTGATATTTCCCCTTGTTTAAAGCATCTCGTTGTTTATTTAAATAAAGATTCGTCATTTGACGCACACATGAATTTGCATGAAATTCACCAAATATAAAAATCCTGTGCTATACGAGGATATATATTTTGTTATACGAGGATATATTGTGCTATATCCTGGGATATAGCTTCTCAATGAATCTTTGCTATTGAAGGAGACTGCGCTATATATTCTATGTTGCTTCTCAAATTGATTATTGTGTTTCAGATTTGAGTTTCTGCACTTCCAATGGTATTCACATCAAATTCTAAGCTCTTATACTAGTTTAGTGATGAATACTCGTCGTCGCAAACCTTCATCTCCGGTTATGCAGGTTCAATAAAGCTACCAATAAAATATTCAATTCAAGATTTCTTTCATGGTGCATAAGGGTGTACATGGTAGTTGGTGATCATCAACATTTTTGCTTCGTTCGAACCAGATATCCTTCATCAATCAGCCGATTGCTAATCGGTCACGGCAAAAAATACATCTGGTTTTGGAAAGTCTTCCCAAAAGCTTTCAGTGCGAACTGCGAATGCTGTTTGCACATTTTCCTGAGCAGAAACGCTTAAAAAGTTTGTGTTGCTCCAGTCTGACTTGGTTTGACATAATTTTTCTCTTGCAAATTTTTCTTATGCAATTTTTCTACTTTGATTGCGATCATCGCATGCCACTGCAGGTTGGAATACATTTACCGGTGCATGCAGTGCAGTATATAATCTAGCAACTTTAGGCTACTAGAAGAAAGCATTGAAATAGGCCTACGGGAAAATAAGAATAATTTCTGAGTACGTAAATGCCCATTCACAGTGTGCGTCCCCGCACGCTTACAATTATGCTTCGAGAAGGGATTTCATAATGATTTAAAGCAAACGAAAACTAATTTTTGTTGTTATTGTTTCTGTTGTTATGTTCTTTATTCCAGCATTTCTCATCGCTTTATTACCGGTAATTTCGACTATGCTGCTATTTGCTTACTATGGTGCATGTATGCATCAGCTTCTTGAAATAGACATCCGCATTTGTCTCTCAAAAGTGATGAATTGACGGTAGGATTATTGGCTCATTTACACTTATTAGCACTTGTCTTGAATGCACCATTAAGGTGCTACCAATACAATAATATCATACACATAAATTACTAGAATCAGTTAAAATGATTAATAGTTACATTTATTTAATCAAATATAAAGACTTCAAATCCATCTAAAATCCAAAAAGACATTGATGAATGCTGGGCTATCAAAGCGAATATCTTGCTCAAGTAAATCTTAAATCGAATGTAACTATTTGGAAACTAAACGAAACAAACAAGCAAACATGTTTTTGAACAGAAGAACGTGTCATCAAACGCGACAAGCTTCTTAACCCTTCTTCGAAGTCCCTTGAAATGCTGTGTGATATTGCAATTCCCCACCCAAAATCGATTAGTGTGCGCACGGCTGCATTTGTGCCATTGCTTCTAATACGAATATACGAAGTTCTATGTTTATCACTTGAACTTGACGGTTCCTACAAATTAAGTATTTGGGGAGAATAAGATCAATTGATCTCTCCGAGTGACAGGATTTGTAAACCAATGTTTTAAAATATGCAAAATGCCAAAATGTGCTAAATTAATTCGCTTTCTTCATTGATATTCGAGTTCATGGTGAAAATTAATCGGTCTGTTGAGGACCCACCATCTCAATGGCCTAAGTTTTCGTCACGGCCTCGACCATAAGGCTCATCGATTCACAGCGGCATTGGCACTCTTACGGCACCACATCCCACCAGACATCCCTGTCATTTGATGAACGCTTGTCGGATCAGATGCATTCAAGAGGTACTTGTTCGTTTACATATATTAAATGGGTTCCCAGAGTTGCCGCAGTCATTTTAATCAGAGTATATAATGTACATGGAGCACAGTCTATCTTCGTCTTAAGTGGATTCTATCTTCATCATAGTGCATCCAGAAATTCCACTGAAGAACAGGAAATGTGAAAAATGAGGCAATAGACAATCTAGAAATGAAAAGCGCACAGAATGCTTTCGAAGTCATAATAAAGTTTATTGAAATTAGGAAGAAAAATGTAAACCTGACATGTTTCGACTGGTCTTGTCAAAGGTAACCCAGCATGTGAAATTACATTGAAAGATAGACATTTTTTAAGAAGGAGAAAGTTGAGATACAGGTCAACACGCGATAGCAGCGGCAGACTGTGAGTCACCCGATTACCATGGCAAGCGAAGATTAATCACATGGTCCTTTTGCTTGCACAGGTTGGGATTATCACGTCTAATAAACAATGCCTCGAGGATACGTAAAATGCGGTCATTGTAAGCGTGGCATACAATCTCAAACTTGCTGATAGGGTCATTCGGAACACTACAGCAACTGAGCACATGTTCAGTAATTGCAGAGCGAGAAATTCCTAAATGACCATTTAAGAACCACCTGGGTATGTGCTCCCGCGCTCGAACTGTCAGGGGTCGTGACGTCCGTCCAATATAGGTTGATCCACAACCACAACGAAAAGAATAAATAACAGAAGACGTGGCGGCCACTGGCAGACGATCTTTAGGAGAAGCAACAGGAATACAGTTGGTCTTAAAAATAATTATGGGTTTTGCGGCAGGAGCAAACTTGGCCAGCAGTTCATCGATCGATTTGCGAATGAAAAGACTAGATTTGTCACCATAGAAAGGCAAGTTGACAAAAACAGCCTTTCTTTCAGCGGTGGCAACAGAAACATTATTGATCTCAGTGACTTCATATTGATCGATGAAGTGCTCAGGATAAGCATTAGACTTCAAAATAGCACGAATGGTATTGAATTCTTGGTCTAACATTTCATCAGAACAAATACGAAGCGCACGAATAAATAGAGAACGGACAAGGCCTCTTTTATAGGCAATGGGCACGAAACTGTGAAAACTCATGTAAACACCTGAAAAAGTTGGTTTACGGTGCACTGTGGTACACAGTTTCCCGTCAGGCATGCGTTGTATAGAAACATCAAGAAACGGTAGTCTGCCTGCTCTTCACATTCTTAAGTAAAATTTATATGAGGATGAAAGCTATTGAAAATGTCAAGTAAAGATTCTCCTGCCTCCCTGCTCCTCACAAGAGCGAACGTGTCGTCAACATAACGATAATACACATGACACAAGGAATCAATATGACTAGACAAACTACTCTCAAGGTTTCCCATGAAAATGTTGGCAAAGAGAGGGCCGAGAGCACTGCCCATGGCTATACCGTCTTTCATCCTCATATAAATTTTACTTATGAATGTGAAGAGCAGGGCAGACTACCGTTTCTTGATGTTTCTATACAACGCATGCCTGACGGGAAACTGTGTACCACAGTGCACCGTAAACCAACTTTTTCAGGTGTTTACATGAGTTTTCACAGTTTCGTGCCCATTGCCTATAAAAGAGGCCTTGTCCGTTCTCTATTTATTCGTGCGCTTCGTATTTGTTCTGATGAAATGTTAGACCAAGAATTCAATACCATTCGTGCTATTTTGAAGTCTAATGCTTATCCTGAGCACTTCATCGATCAATATGAAGTCACTGAGATCAATAATGTTTCTGCTGCCACCGCTGAAAGAAAGGCTGTTTTTGTCAACTTGCCTTTCTATGGTGACAAATCTAGTCTTTTCATTCGCAAATCGATCGATGAACTGCTGGCCAAGTTTGCTCCTGCCGCAAAACCCATAATTATTTTTAAGACCAACTGTATTCCTGTTGCTTCTCCTAAAGATCGTCTGCCAGTGGCCGCCACGTCTTCTGTTATTTATTCTTTTCGTTGTGGTTGTGGATCAACCTATATTGGACGGACGTCACGACCCCTGACAGTTCGAGCGCGGGAGCACATACCCAGGTGGTTCTTAAATGGTCATTTAGGAATTTCTCGCTCTGCAATTACTGAACATGTGCTCAGTTGCTGTAGTGTTCCGAATGACCCTATCAGCAAGTTTGAGATTGTATGCCACGCTTACAATGACCGCATTTTACGTATCCTCGAGGCATTGTTTATTAGACGTGATAATCCCAACCTGTGCAAGCAAAAGGACCATGTGATTAATCTTCGCTTGCCATGGTAATCGGGTGACTCACAGTCTGCCGCTGCTATCGCGTGTTGACCTGTATCTCAACTTTCTCCTTCTTAAAAAATGTCTATCTTTCAATGTAATTTCACATGCTGGGTTACCTTTGACAAGACCAGTCGAAACATGTCAGGTTTACATTTTTCTTCCTAATTTCAATAAACTTTATTATGACTTCGAAAGCATTCTGTGAGCTTTTTATTTATAAAATTACAAACAGGCACAATTGTTTCAATCTAGAAATGTTCATCAACGGGTTTCGTTATCAGTTAGATATCTATTCACTTATTTTGAATTTTCTTGTTAGCTGCGGATCCATCCAGTTTATCCAGTTCAACGCAAAACGTTGAATAATACACATTGTTTTTTCAGTCGAGGACCTATTCCTCCCTTTCGATCAAAATATAGAAATGGTCAAGTGAAAATTAGCGATGAATGTTTTCTAGGCATATAAGTTTACAGCTATTTTGTGCAAAATTAGAAAAATGACACTCAGAGCAAATAAACTTCCTCTCAATTCAATCTTTTCTATTCTGGGCGGATGGTCTGCCATCACAGCTGACAACATGAAGGTAATCATGTCATAGGTGTTACAACATTTCGGATTACCTGCCCACGTGGGCGGTGTAGCGTGATTACGCGACTGCTGCGCGTTGATGCAATCATGTAGTAGTAGTAGCATTAGTAGACGATTAGCGAGAAATTATTCCATTTCTGAAAGCTGTCAACCTCACTGCTTCTCACAGGAGAATACATTCTGTCGGAAAGTGCACTTCTCTCAACGCTAAGCCATTTCCGTCTTACATTTAAACTTTCTTGAAGTTCAGGAAAGCTAAAGAATGAAGACAATCTCAAAGGGAATGAAAATAGATCTTGGGAAGCAGAATTCAAAATTCTGTTAGAGCTCAAACTCCACCTTTCCGCCTTTTTTAATTTCAGTTGGCTAAACAGTAAATTTCAATACCGTATCTTTTTTTGTACCTACATTTTGAATGAAGCAAAGCTTCTACGTCTACATCTTGAAAACGTAAACTTAAAAGATTTAAAATTGCAATCTCATTGCACGAAAGTTGCGATTCTCAGCACTCGGAGCTAAATTCCTCAAAAACGAAAGTTTTCTTCAGATGCAAGATTTTTAGCAAATGTAAAGATAGAGGCATGTTGTTTCATTGTATCTCCCTATTTTGACATATCCGTTAGATACGTGAGTCTATAGACGTGTCAGTAACTATATTTAGACAAGATGTAGGTATATAGGGCCCTTTACTTTGAATTATATGTGGAACCCGTAATTATGTTGCAGAGTATACTAAAACTAAGTGAAACCCCTATACACGTAGGAGGCATACGTAGGCTTGCGTAAAAGACGCGTTCCGAGAAAAGTTTGCGCTAAGCGAGACAACGTCCAACGGGAATGAAAAGCAAAGTGCAAATAGGGAATGCGTTCTTGATCTAATGATATAAGATGTCAACCATGTCCTCTTCCCTCTTAAAAATACAGTGATCGCTAGAATAAAATCATTATTTCAAACTTGAATTTTAAAAGCAAAGTTAGGCATAAACATACTATCTATCTGTAATCTCTCTAATCGAAAAATGCACTGAGACGACTTTTCACACATGTAAAATGGACATATTCCATGCATTTTAATTGCATTATAAATATAGACAAGTTCAACTGTCTAGTTGTCATGATTAAAAGAACACAAAAATGATGCATTTGATGAATTCATTTGCTTACAAATTTTATGTTGGTCAATTCGACTCTAAAGAACGCGAATTTGATTTTTTTTATCAGCTCTATACATTGTGACTAGAAACATTCAATTTTTGTTATTTATCGTAATCGTGCTTAGAGAGTAGAGTACTTGATAGAGTTTAAACTAATTAACCCTATGTATTTGACCTATTGGTTAGCGTATAACGTTTTAATTAGGACTAAATTAGGCATTTCATTTATTGATAAATGTAAGTGCAAAAGTAAACTGTGATTGTGATCTCCATTTTAACATGCAGTTGTACTTCTCATATGTCATCGCTCACTACCGGGTATGTTCTTTTGAGATGACCAGCGAAAGACCTCCAGAGCAATAGAAATTATGAATTCGGCTAGAGGAGCGCGTTCATTTATCTACAGATTGTGATTGATTAGAATAGCATAAATGAACAAAAGTGAACAAAAGCTCTAGCATATCGCTGCTAAACTCTCATCATCAGTGAACTGTGTAAATTGTTGCATTTAATTCTTAGGGATGGAGGACAGCCCTGAGCATCGGGGAAATTCAGAACAAAGTTGTACTGTAAAGGGTTCAAAAGAAAAGATTCTTCGGGTACTGAGTGCGATACATTTCAGTCGCTGTAATGTTCACGCTTTGCGTCAAGCTTATTCATGAAGAAAAGATGAACTTTAGAAACTACCCACCAAAGAATTTATATGAGATGATCGTCTGTTTGCAAAATGAAATCAATGATCAAGATAGAAAAACCGACAAAATTAATATCTGTAATGATCAGCTGCATCAAGTTCAAGCATGCTTAGACTCCAAAATGAAAGATCTCATAGAATCGGGTATGATTACGAAAACATAAGCGGATGCCGATTTGATAAATATGAACTGCGGATTCCTTCTGGAGTGAACGTGTCTTCCTAGCATTGAGCATGCCATCTGAAAAAAGAAGTCTACACTTCTATATCAGTATCATAATTTCCATAATCTCTGAAAAAGAGGGTATTGCAAAAAGTGTGTTATAGTGCTCTAATTGCTATGGAATTGTAGATATCAACGGCATTTCTTGAGATTTCCATGTAGAATTTACCGTTTAAGCCATAGAAGTAGATAATAGTACACTAGAATGGAAGTTTGATATCTTGCCTATGAACAATGATGGCACATGGAAAAATCTATGGTTTGCAGATCAGCTTCGATCTAATACAATTGTATCATCATGGTCAAACTATTCGCCAAGTTGGTTGTGGAAGTGGGTGACAGCAAATTACAGGATTTTCTTGAAGAGAGTTTTAAGTGAGATGGTGGCATTATTTCATTAAGAAATAGCCCACTATTCTAATGGTTAATATGCTGTTTCTATACGTAGCAGTCATTGACAACCATTATCCATTTTTTCAATACTGGAAAACGATTTAAAATTTGTTTCACAGAGCCATGATTGTGAGTTGTCAGTGGACTGGTTATGAGAACATGTCAAGAATTCACAGATAAAAATTCTTAATTATTGGATAGTTTCTCCTTGAAGCGGTGAGGAAACCCAGCGCTTTTCTGGAATAATCACACTGAAAGCTTCTTTAGCTACAATCATCACTCAGATAAATTAAATGTTGCTGGAACTTTTCAATTATTCATTGAATGACACATGTGATATATATAGTGCGATGATATTTTGGAAGCTGACATTTGAAAGCATGCAAAGATTTTGAAATTGTTCGAATATGATGAGCAGGGAAGTTCCTTAAAGTAAAATGGATACTCTAAGCTTTATTGACCTCTGATTTCAAGCTAGAGTAATGCATTTTTTGTAAATCGACATTACAAGTTGCATGTGTGTCTGATTATACTCTTGATAGATTATAGGAGCGATATTTCAAAATGATGAGCGTACAGAACATTTTAAAGGATTTCCTTCTTTGTCATTCTGTTGCCGCACCATTTTGTATTATATTATTGCTTCTGTGCACATGATCTTTGGACAAGGGGCAACTATCCAGATCACAAATTGGTTTGATAAATATAAATGCCAATCAGAAAACTTGTAAACCAGCTCGTACAATTTGCATTTTGCCCCAACTAAGTTCCCCCGGCGTGTGCCATAATTTTCATGCAATTTCCATTCTAGGACTTTCTATGGTATTGTTAATTTCTATGGTTTAAGCAGATGAAAAATGTGCAAATGCATTTCAATTAAGGAATGCAATAATAGTTATTTACGCAACTAGTGCTCGATTGCTTATTTATAGCATTCCAAGAGTTAGATATCTTAAATGGCCGAGCCCTTCGATCGGGCGAGGCATGGACTTCTACATGTATATGCTAGCATGGGTTCGAATGCTATGATGATCAAGGACAGATTGTGATTGACATGTCTATGATTATCAAGAATATTTGAATAGAAATTTAGCCTGATCAATATTGTAAATTTCTATTCTCAGATCTAATACGTACTAAGCCGGTCAAAATTCGATTCCCATGATGTTAATACTCGTAGATTATGCTCCTTCCCATGGAATGGAGTAAATATTATTTCCCGCGCGGGCAATAATCTGCTTTGTGTAATGGATAGAGGATGGCTATGCGATTCTCTGGGATATAGAGAGGGAAATTATTTGATGAATGCCGAGGGCTTTAGCCCGATGGACAGCATTTCTTGTCTATCAAAGTCATCAAAACGGATCGCAGTTGCAAGATTTGTTGTCAATGAAATAAAACAATCATTTCAGAAATCATGAATGAGACAGGAATCTCACATGGTGGTAGGCGGGGTTGCAGTTAGTCATTAATGTTTAGAAAAGACGGTGCAGTGTATAAAGTTAACTATGGAATCACACTTGTAGACAATTAACGTCTTCGGCTTGTTGTTTGAGGTGTTTAGAAAGAGGCATTGTGCAGAAAACGGTCGCCAGGACTCGCTACTCTTAAAGAATGAGTGGTGATTTGTATTTTGCTGATTTCTACAAAATCCTGGATGCTATGAAGAACCTGCCGCGTGCCACAATAAATTTTGGTTATTCATAAAGTAATCGAGTCTCGCAGAATCGACAAACAACTGACCGTTTCATGAGACAAATGGTAAACCGGATCCGCTTTTATCCCAAAACGTTTTGACCGCAGCATCCGAATTTTCAATTGTGTTGCGTGTTATTGTTTATTGCATCACAAAAAGGTCCTTCCATGTGTTCGTCCGCAGTCAGAACGAGTAGGTATTCGTGGTAGGTATAGATAGGTTGTTCATCAATCTGTGAAAGTCTCATTTTCGGCCTTATTCCTTGCAGATACTCGTTCTGGCTGCAGGACTATGTGGTGCAGGTCTAACTAATTAATACAGATTTCAATAATTTGATAAAAGAGGATAAACATCAGTCAATAAATTGCACACGGTGTTCTTCAGAAAGTTGTAAATCAAAATTATCCTACTTACCGACAAATGCACAACATCGACAATGCTTGGATTCAGTTGACGGCGAATGTACAAGTCTGGTCCGTCTGACAGATGCCAACTGATTGCCGACCGAGTGTGGCGACGTGTGTTGAGTGCGTGCAGTGCAAGGCCAAACAATTACGAGACACGGCTGATCGGGCAGGTCGAAGAACAACAACAACGTGTCTGATTGGACAATATTGACTCCGACGTAACCAATGTCGGCGATTTATAGGCATTAGCAAATTTCCTTCATTGCCTCTTTGCCTTTGTTTGTGGGCATGAGGCAATGAAGAAACTCCTTTATGATCGTCACGGACGAATGTTGTTGTCGACAATCTACAAGGACAAGTCAAGTTTCGCTCTATCGATTCCTTGTTCGAAACTGCAAGCATGAAGCGATTTCGGCGTCTTGAGATCGCAAATTATTCTTCTCCAATGACTGAGGGTGTAACAATTATCACAAGCTCCACTAACCAATTTATTCCACAGGATTTTATCTTTTCGCTGAGCATCGTTGAGGAAAACAATTTTATGGACATTTTCCTATCGTCAATTCATTAGTGGATCAATAGATTAGACACTTTGGTCATTGGAAACAGAACCCGTTAAAACAGTCCATTTATTTTCAAATACACAGAATTTATTCATGACAGAGGAAAAACACTCTTTTTAAGAATCTTAATTGATGTCGCAATCTTATTAATAATAATAATAAGCGTATATTTCAGAATGCCTCAATAATGGAAATCGTGAGGCTAAAAGTCAAGGTACAACACATGAGATTTCGTAATACAACATAACAAAGCAAAAAAAATTAAGACACAATAATAATAAGACACATTTCAAAGCTGACGGAAGTACGCAAAAAACCTAGATTACAAAAAAACACTATTCAGTTGCCTAATCATTGTGACAATAAAGCAGTTCCTTCTCATTGCTAAGGTACTTACTGGCATACGAAACTTTCCAGAATGCTGTAATACTTGAGGAGCTAGGTGATGTAGTGGAAGCTCTGGGTCTTCAACAAGAGAAGTAAACAATTTGACACCAAGTATCAGACGACGATAGCTTAGAGGAAGAAAATCAACACATTGACAATTCGAAGAGCCGCATATCACTTTGTGAGATCTACGCTGAAACTGGAGTATCAGTACAATCATTTTTTATTTTTCCAACAATAATAATATCATCAGCATATTTGCATAAGAGCATATCACCATGGCCATCATGTGTCAAATCAGACAGAAACAACTTCAGACAACTTAACTTAAAAAGACTTTGGCTGTATTTCAAGTTATTTTATCTATTATTGCAATTTGAAATTTGTCGAACCGTTCTTGCTTTAAAGTTAACTATGCTTATTTATTGGCTTTGTATAACCGACGTATATTTTGCAAGTAATTCTTGGCACATGGCTAAATTCAAACCCGAATTTATATTTTACTAAATATATTTTTTCAAAAGGATGACTGCTTACTAACTTGCATCATAATATTAGTCGGTGATATTCATAACATTTTCACTTGCGCATTCTTGCATCGCTGTTCTCCTCCAAATTTGTTTAAATCTGAATTAAACGAATGAGGGATCGCAATAATTATTTTGATATGCAGTGCGCATAAATAATCTTCGCGCAATGTACGCTTATAATATTCTCCATCACTCCACTGACGAGGAGGCGCGATGCTTCTTGAGAAAGTGTATAAGAAACTAAGACTTTTAACCGAATATCAACGGCCTTTGCTCACTTCTACTATAAATAATGTTGCATGCAAAAAGTCTGCAGATATTTGAATTAAACCAAGGGAATGTCTTTAACAATTTTATCCTATGATCATAGCTTTCATCGCATTTTACATAAAGAAAATTGTATTTCGAAGAATGTGATAAAAGAGTATATCATTTTAATATATTGATTTCTAGTCATATGCTCCGACAGCATTTATCACAGCAATATTCCTTATTAAAATATAATAAATATCATGTTTTTGAGCAATCGCGCTCAATGGTCGGATGAAGGAAAAGCTCTTTTCTACTGTCTCTGAAAGATCTTTTATTAACATAATTACGAATTCTCAATAAAATGAATCTAAACTGTCAATACTATGACGTATATAAACTTAAGAGGAACACTGTAGTAATCAAATATCGAGGAACAGTCAAACAATTAAGAAATCCGCCACATTGGAAGGAGATTTCGAAATGGAAAACACTCTATTTTGTTTGAAATTATAAAAACGGGACATTTGTTAGAGCAAACTTGTTGAAATTCATAAAAAATGACTAATCCTGAAAATTGTGATTAGATGCCGCAATTCTTCAATCAGTCAGAGTGTTGCATATAATATCCTTCAGTTCTTGAATTACTGAATATTCCACATTTTTACTGTGATAGTTCCTAACAGTCTATGTGATGACCTTCATACACGAATCCCCCGCGAATATAATTTTCTCTTTAGGTGAAGGCGTTATCAAGTAGAAAGCAGGTAGCGTGTCAGCTCCCATTCTCTTCAATTACACGATGTAATTATCCCTTGTGGATAAAGTTCGTGTTACTTATCGATGTTTTGCTTCCCTCATTCTATAAACTGACCTCATGATCAGGCTAAGTGTCACATCTAACTGTCTTCATTTCATCACGGCGTGCGTACTTGACTGATAGGACCACTTTAGGTCACTGCCCACGCATACTAAGTGATTGACAAGCTCAGGTAGATCGTCAGGAGATTAAATTTCCTCTCTTCTTCGTATTCCGGGTGGAAAATTTATTCTCAGCATTCGAGCGCAGAAGCAGACAGTTTGAGGGAAGTTGTTAAACATTTTCCAACAATCTCACACCATTTCACAACATGAAATCAGGAAAATCGTTAATAATGAATGGGAACTTTGCAATAAACTTTATATATTCATTTGTCCAAATGCATTTCAGCATGGGTCAGTTGAATGGGACAATTTGGATCGACATTTTACGACAGACATCAACTTGATGTGAGACGCAGTAATTGTGACGATCCATTTGTATATTTCCTCTTCTTTGTTGAAATGAAGTTACATGCGCTTGTGTGCATTATTAAGTTAAGCGATGACCATAGATCGGGATGCCGATGATTCTTCAATGCTTATAACGACCATTCTCCCCATGTTGATGGGCCAGCATGAGTAGTCTCTCAGACATACTCCAAATAACCTTCTTGCGGGAAATTGAATGCAAGTGTCCAAATAAGAAGCAGTTTTACATGATATACGCGTATGTCAGGGATGCGGAGTCGGAGTCGGGGTCCGATAGGACTCCAGACTCCGGCCTATAACTAGACCCGAAATATAATACAAGCAAATTATTTATCCTCGTACATAGCTGCACTGTTTTGATGTCAACTTTCTCCGTCAAACAAAAGTACAGAAACAGCAGTGCATGCAAAGCTTGTAATAGTTGACGGAATGAACCGTGATAGTGAAAAAGGATTGTCATTTCACTCGGTGATTTAGTAGTGACGACAAGCCTTCCTAGCCTCGATCACACCTACACGCCAAAGGTCACATCAGAGACAAAAATGAAATACTAGTGTGTCTGAGAACATTACCTCTTACCCTCACGTTAATCGTGTGTGATGGCTCCTCCAAAGCGCATATTAAAATCGAAAGTGTACTCATATTTTTCGAAGAATGATGGGGATTTTTATGCCTGGTAGAGAGCGGAGAAAAACCGTGTAAAGCCCACATCAACAAAATGGGAGGAGCCGAGTCGCATGCATCAAACTTCAAGCGACATTTTATAAACTTTCATCGAAAATGATGGATAATTGATACACCAATGATCACTAAATATAGGTTCAGGTAAGCCTATAATGATCTATGATGTGGGTTGCCAGATTTTTTTAAAAAACTAGGCTACATATATACTTGCCACTCGGAGTCGGAGTCCACATCCCTGATATATGCAGACGACATGTAATTTTAATATGGGTACAGCTATGCTGCATCTGCCAGAATAACTTAGTAACAGTTTATTGACATCGCTGGCTTTACTCAAGCAGTAGTTAATACAGAGAGGTGGAGCACATTGAATGTGTGTTCAAGCAGTTTCACGAGCATTCCATGCGTCTTTCAATGGCTCAAGACAATCGTTCTCACAGCCTGAATCACAAAGATTGAGCTCGTCCTTGACGTCCTTTAGTTTTCTCAGAAATAACTTAAGACACGCCAAAGCAATGGGGCACAAAGAAGACTTTGCTTCAGTTATTTTCAAAATACCCAAGCAACTCAGTCTTTGTAAAAAGCTCTCGGCACCTAACCACAATGACCAGGTTATGTTAAGTTGCCAGATCGCGGAGCATCGAGAATCTTGTGACTTGCAACTCTTGCAATGTTAGAATTATCGACAGGAACACATGTATGCATTTTATTTTTTAGTAGCTAAACACGAAGTTTTGAACGGATTGAATGTGACATGGAAATCACCTGCCCATATTTGAGCATTCAAAAGTTCGTCTTGAATATGATCACTGCATTCGATGAAAATAGGTGTACATATGGATACATCGTCAATATAATCGCCAACATACATGTAGAATAAAGATGAAGTTGCTTCAACTTTGCCATTGATGCTTTGAGCAACAGAGGTCCCTAAACCGAACCTTGTGGACAGCTGAATTGATTAATGCACTTTGTGTTGAATTTCGGGAATTCACACTCAGTCAATCCTGTCAAACGCTTTGCTAATGCCGTATGCAATGGTTTGCACTCCAACCAAGTTGCTCATGTCCAGCAGCTTTGCAACGCAGTCTTGGATAACAGTGGACGCTGTCGTCTTAGAAGCACCTTCTATTCCTCCAGGTTGATCAGAGCCTACTGAACTCTGAAATAGTTTCATCAAATGATTGGAAGCGAGTGTTTTGAATGCTTAGCTCGAGACATGAAGTAAAGAGATTGGTCGTGGGTCTTCTTCAGTAGGATTTTGTTCCATTGGTACAGGTATAACGGGGGCAGTTTTCCACTGAGATGGGAAATTGCTTTGGAGTAGGATAACTTTATAGATATGAACCAATGGAGCAGATAGAACATCAGTAGCAGCTTCACGTACAGTCCCGGACAAAAGTCCTCGATAATGGTCTGAAATACCTTGTTTTACACATCAGCTTACAAATTCACCTATTCTTCGATACAATTCTAGGAAATTCTTGGGCGTGGTAATTCTTGGAAATGCTTCCGTCAGATAATAGCGCTAACGAGCATCTTTCCTGCTGTTTTTATTGGTCACACAATGATGAATGGTAATCTGGGACAGCACTGTTGATGTATCATTTGTCCTGTTTCGCCATGACGTGCAGACCTGTCTCACCAACTCGTCGCGCACAGATCGTCACTCTCCATAAAGAAGGACTGACTCAAAATGTTATTGCTTCGAAGTTGAAAACTAGCCAATCGACTGTTTTTTATACCATCAAAAGAAACGAAGAGTTTGGAAATTTCCTATCAAGGAGCCGAACCGGACGTCCACGGGCAACGAGCAAGAGGACTAGATGCTTTGATTCGTCGTCGATGTGTTTCTTCACCAACAATAGCAAGCACTGAAATCTGTGAATCGTTTAGCAACCTTGATTCTGTTCCAAGTGCCCGTACGATTCGCCGTCGCCTGCATGATGAGTTAAATTTAAAGGCCTATCGTCCAGCAAAGAAACCCAGATTGTCGTGCAAAGACATTCGCGATCGCTTGAGTTTTACGAGATCCCATGTCAACTGGACTGCTGACGACTGGCGTCAAGTGATGTTTAGTGACGAAGTGACTGTTTCACAATTCCACTGTTATTCATCCTTTGTTCGACGTCCACCCAACGCTCGCTATGTTGATTGTTATGTGATGCCGACTGTGAAAAAGCCCTCCAGAGTCATGATCTGGGGATCGATCAGCGCTAGTGGACGAGGGGCACTCTGATTCGTATCTCAAAACACGTTTGTAACTTCTCGAAGTTATCTCGAGCTGCTCAAGCAAAAACTTCTGCTGTGGATGCCTCTTCGCCAGACAACGATTGTTCAACAGGATGGAGCACCAGCTCACACAGCCAGGATTGTCAGAGAGTGGTTTGAAACACAACGATTCCAACTTCTGACTCCTTGGCCTGGTTCAAGTCCGGATTTGAATCCCATCAAAAACGTGTGGGGGAAAATCAAACGAGAAATTGAAAGTCGCAAGCCTTCATCGGTGAACCACCTGAAGGATGTCATTCGTGAAACATGGGTGACAGAAGTTACTCCAGAATACTGTGAAATACTTATCTCGTCCATGCCACGCCGAATGGCTGCAGTTATTCGAGCCTCTGGGCGTATTACAAAATACTGACCGCTGATATCCATAAATTGTCAAAATCAAATGTCTTTCTCCATGAATAAAGATAGCTAATGGAAACACTTGCCTTTTGACTAGGAAAAGCTTTGGGATAGTACATGCGAATTCATAGGTATAACAGCTAATTTGCAGACAATATCGAGGACTTTTGTCCGGGACTGTATACAGCACAGGTGATGCGAAATCTCACCTACAAGACTTGCTTGGCTTCAATGTGAATAACTGCTGATGAGCCCCATCAGTCGCAATATAGCAATTTATTTCCTCCTGATGAACATCACTGAGCTTCTCTTAGTTCCAAGAACAGATACGGATGTCTGATTTATGCCAATAGGAGCCTGCAATTGAGAGTTACAACCTCTCCCAACCGAAATCTAGACAGCAGAATATCAATTTCACATTGTTTAACGTTAAAGTGCCTCTCATAACCGATCACAATGGACACTCGCGCACAACGTCATAAAGGCCATTTTACATTTACCTCCATGTGATGAAATGTCATGCTGGCCGCAGGAGTCGATGTATAGCAGGGAACAAGGTATCAGCATGCAATTTTGTCCATAGACCTTTGTTTAATTGCAAAGGTTCTCATACTTTGTCAATATTCACCGAAAGTAGCCGCATATTATGTGAATGTTGAGCCACAATTGACTGATACATGATTGAAAATAAATGATTAAGTTGACTGTCAGTAGACTGTCATCTCTGATTTCTTTAAGGAAAGGTAGACCGAAGGTCTTTTCCTTTATATTCATATTTTGAAAATGATTTTGTGATGTCTTAGTCTTCTTCATTTTGCATGGCAGCACGTAGCCCGTATACCTTGCATGACTACTTGTACGCAAACATGTGTATGAGCATGTTATGTACAAAGCACTCATAAGGCAAAACGCGACTTGATCCAATTATGCACACTTGTAATGCAAGTATGAATTCACAGTGATCGCTGATGCTGATAGCTGCTGTAATAAAATCTATGTATAATTGATGAGATGAAATTTATTATAAAGGAGTCGTTAATGTTAGATGCTACATTCATCAGAAGAAGAATCTATCTAAAAACCGGATAATCAGCGCGGTCCCGAGGGCGTCCTGTTTAGAGAAACAACCACTGCATCGGTTGATTCAGCCGCTGCGTTCATAACACCAAGACAATTGCGAAGTCATTGGATGCCAGCAGTCATATCGAAAAATATCCCCTCCGTTTTTATTATCATTACAATAATCAACATAATATGACTAATAATGGTGCTATCATCGTCAATCCGCACGATATGCGTCTATCTCTAAGTAAACCGTGAATTAGTTAGTCAATGAAAGTGGGAGTGGGTTTGAGTTCTGTCAGTATCTTCCACATAACATATTGATCAAACATCAAACTAATTTCTCTCGCATTAAAAAGTCTGACTTCTGCCGTCAGAGAGCAGTGACAATCCCGACAATTTCAAATGGATTTTCCAACGTATCAGCCTACCTACTTCAATCTTCCATGCTCTCGTCTTCCGTGTGTTGGATAAGCTGTCAAAAACATCTTTAATCTATTCAATACGAAATGCGATGTTGGCTAATCCATCAAATATTTAAAATTTTATCATTCTTAAGATTCTAATGCGCGGGTGGTTATTTTTCGAATAGTTTTGAACGCTATCAATCTGCTTTGCTTGTGCAATGCAAATATAAACAAGTCTTCGTAAAGAGAAAATGGATCTGTATTGAGAGCTTATAAAAATTTGCGTTTTTCACCAAAATCTCATTGACCCGAATCTCCTTAATTTGTGTTCAACAGGCAAGATTGCAAGAACGATAAATACAGCGAGATGCGACTTCACATAATCTATTTTGGATTATTTTATCTATAAACGTAATTGAATACAGATTTATGACAAAGAAAAATAACTTCCACAAATAGATACATGCTGAGGTGCAGGATTGAACCGGCCGGGGCCGGCGTATTCAAAACCTGCCGGTTGGTAGCCGGCATATCAAAATTCGGTTGATCTAAGATGTGACGGTGATTGTTGGCGTCTCTATAATGGTCGATTAAGAGTTTGATCATCAGACATCATTTGGTCAACTTATGCTATTAGAAATTTTTGAATTTAAATATAGTGGTATACCGGTAAAATAAATTCAAAATATATAATTTATGATTTATGATGAATATTTGAATTTCAATATACCGGTAGACCTACCGGTACTCTGGATAAGCAAGAGTTACCTATTAGTATACAATAAAATATTACACGATGCAATTATTCGCACTTTGATAACATATGTTGAGCGATGAGCGGTAATACGCGTAATGACTAATTTACTAGTCTAATGAGTTGTAGGCCTACTTTATAGTTTACTCTAATTTCAACAATATTTTCAAAGTCAATAAAACACAGGCATAATGACCCAAACGTGCATTTATATAATACTAACATTCATACATTAATAAAATATGTGCATATCTACATATGCATGTATATCCCGTCTCTCCACAGGAAAACTTTAAGCGGTCAACAAATTCTAAATTCCAATACAATAAAAGTTTTTCTTGCGATAAAAGTTCTGAGATGAACAATTTGATTACTGACTGCGTGCTAATATTGCGAAATGCTTCGTCTACGAACTTGATTTAAAGTGATTCACTGAAGTGATATTTTCTTCTTCACTTGTTAGGGAATTCCAGTGATTTGCGACGTCAACTGCGAAGTCTCCACGTATTGTATAAACTATCCCATGTGGTGAAATTATTCAAGATCTGGAATGCGCAGTGCTTCTAAAATTCATGCAGGCTAGAATAAAGGATCCTGGAAACTACATCACTGATAAAGTGGGGTTTAAACTGTATGTACATGCAGTAGATGTTGCCAGAAATCACTTTTTAACTAATTTTTTTAATCGTTTAAAGACCAGTTTGCTGCATTTACGTCACAACGCACGCAGATACTCTCAAATTATGTTGAATTTACATGCTCTCAATGTTGTAATGATTGACTTGACAATTTATTCCAGACTAAATGCCGTCAATGGTTGACATACGTCAAATCAAAATAACCGGTCGATCTTCAAAACCAGCGGCCGAGCCGGCGGCCGGTTCCAACCCAGCTGAGTTAGGTAGAATTAAAAGGTTAATCTTAATTTCTGACACTGCCGTCGGTGATCATTCTTTCTCTATCAATATTGTATGGTGTATTCGTGACTTTGTGTCACAAGTCGAGAATAAATTCCAAAATAACTGCCCAGTTCAACCAGGTAAACTAATATTTCAGAAAAAGAACGAGAATATCGATAAGTGTAGACTCACAGTCATTTTTCCACCATAGAGAACCTGAATGATGTCGATGCCATTACAGTCAGAAATTAAGTCACCTTACTAAATCCGAGGATGCCAATAATTTCAAGATGAAATTGAATAAGAATAGCGATGAGAACATCAGGCGAAATTTATTGAAGAAACTTGAAGCGAATCAATAAATTTCGCTCGTCGCTCGATGTTCTCAACGATAGTCTTATTCAAAATTATCAATTGGCACAATTGCTTCAATTTCAAGATGAATAAAGTGGTTTGAAAGTGAAGCACCTTGTTTCTT